>WBNM01015699.1:14324-223871 GCA_013399055.1 Ramphastos sulfuratus | reverse complement strand
TACAAAATATGTACAGCTATATACAGAAATATACAAGTTAAAGGTAATACAGAAACACAATCCCCCTCCCAGAAATCAGAGTCCCCAGGAGGGGCTTCCAACCACCCTTCCACTTTCTTTCCACCCCTCTACCTTACCTCAGGGTCTGGCTTACGTGCATGGTGAGTTTGGAGGATCGACAAGAGGGGTTAGAAGCAGAATGACTCATTGGGTTACACAGCCGCAAAAGCCCAGGGAGAAAACACACAGACTCCGACAGAGAGAGATTCTGTCTTATTTATGTTTGTGTCCTTGTTTTTATACATCTCAGCAAGCCTATGAGTGAAGTTGACATCACCTTTTTTTTTTTCTTTTCACAGTCTATAATTTTTCTCATCGAAGTATTCCAATTAGCCTTAAACCAGCACACAAACGAAAGACAGTTTTGGCAAACACATGATACCTACCTTGTGGTTCAGGAGAGATGAAAGCATTGCTATAGTTACTTAATACAGCTTCTCTCAAGGGCAGTTTTTAAAGCTACTGTAATTCCACTGCATTTGACTGCATTTCTTTGCCCTCGTTATGCAGGAGTCCAAGAAGCTATTAAGTACTTCTTTGCTGACTTTTCTTTGCTCGCTTCTTACAATAACCTATTTACCAAGATGTTTCTCCAACTGTATTCTTGTGAGTAGGTATCTTTTGGTTGACTCACTGAGTCTGCAAAGCCTAGGTAACTCGAGTAGAATTTTATCTGTGAAAGAGCTCTGCTTGTGTCCATCCCATTTCAGGATTTTACTCACAACAGTTGTGACAGTTTCTGTGTCCAAGTTCCCTGGCAGGTTGATGTCCCTAGATGACTGTGGCATATCATAGTATCATAGAATCATAGAATTGTAAGGTTGGAAGTGACCTCAAGGATCATCTAGTTCCAACCCCCTGCCATAGGCAGGGACACCTCCCACTAGTACAGGTCACTCAAGGACTCCTCCAACCTGGCCTTGAACCCCTCCGGGGAGAGAGCAGCCACAACCTCCCCGGGCAACCTGCTCCAGTGTCTCACCACCCTCACTGCAAAGAACTTCCTCCTAACATCCAATTTAAATCTCCCCTCTGCCAGTTTAAACCCATTGCCCCTAGTCCTGTCATTGCAAGACCTTGTCAATAGTCCTTCCCCAGCCTTCCTGTAGGCCCCCTTCAGATCCTGGAAGGCTACTCTAAGGTCTCCTGGAATCCTTCTCTTCTCCAAGCTGAAGAGCCCTTCATTCCACTTAATTTGCTATTTACTTAATAGACTGATATATTTTGAATTCTGATGCACAAAATCTGGGCAGGTGTTCTGAGTAGGCTGCGTTGTCATTTTCTGTGCATTGTTGTACATTTTAACTGTTCCTGCAGGAAGAGCCCTTACCAACTTCTTAAAAACCATCTTCTCTGAGCACAGAAGTCGTTCAGGCTCAGGGAAAAGAAAAAAAAAAAAAGTGTGGTTCATTTTCTTAGACATTGTGAACTGTGGTTCTGCAAGGAAGCATGAGAGTGCCAGAATTTCTTTTATGAATTGTTCAGAGGGGATAGGGAAAAAGGTCTAGGGAACGTAATATTTTAACTTGTACTGTGGACTATGTAATACAAAAATATATTTTATTTATATTCAGCTAAGATGAAGAGATCTAAAACCTTAGACTCTGTAGTATCTATTAATAGTATGCTTTTTTTATCTTCACAGGTGATATTTTTAGATGACTCTGTGTCATCTTTCATACAGATCCGAGGATCTGTTCCATTGTTTTGGGAACAACCAGGCCTTCAGGTAAGCAGGAGATAGATTTAATTATGCAGATAATTCTTACATGTCTATTTTTAAGCTTCTTATAGTAGCATTTAGACTTCTACACACTTACCTGACAGGATGAGATTATCTTTGGGAACAAGTTGATGCTATTGCTTATTTCACCAAAACCTGCTGCTCTTGAGTCTCTGAACGTTGCTTTGCACATGATTTGAATGTTCATTGCTTTTTTGGATGTTTTCTTCTTGACATTCTGAGTTTTTCTGTTTTAATTTAAGTTGCTATTTTAAAATAGGTTATCTAACTGCCCCAAAGAGAATGTTTTCTTTTGAATTTAATTTACAATAAGTATTTTCAAGAAGTTGGTAAGGATCAGGAGTTACTGTAGTATAATTTGATCCCAGTTTTCTTGGAAGAAGAGTTGTATCAGCAGCTACTACTGTGGCACAGTTTCCATAGGGAAGATGAAAAAACATTCATTCCTTACTGTGATTCCAGTTTCTTTAAACTACAGTCTTAGGGATATATGAACCAGTTATATAGGCATATACTAAGTTAGAGTCTTAGGCATAGAAGCATTTTGCAAAAGAGCTGCTGAAATGTATAGTCCTTTTTACTCAAAACAAGTATTAATTAGATGATATAATTAAGTATGTAAATTTTTTTTTAAAAAAAATCTTTTTAGAGAAAAGAAGAGGAATTTAAGAAAAGCCTGTAAAAAAGAATGGACACCATAGCAAACAGAATAAATCTGGGAGATTTCATTTAGAAAATGAAATGAGTTCTTAGGCCATGTTTAGGACCAAGAGATCTTCAAAGAACGATTTGAATGAGTAAAGACAAATAATTTATTGTAATCTTCTTGTCACAGGTGGGATCTCATCGTGTCAGAATGTCAAGGGGTTTTGAAGCAAATGCACCAGCTTTTGACAGGTAAAAGAATGCATTACATTTTTGGTAATACACTGCAAACTTGTGATAAATGATTCTTCAGAAGGGTGGGATAAGTTATGCCACACGAGAGGCTTTGTCCATACAAAAGAGAGTATGTATGATTCAGCAGAGCAACAAACTGCCTGGGCAGCTTTCTCAGGCTTTACAGGATTGCTTGTGTCTTTGACTGCCTTGAAAAGTTTGAAGAAAATTTAAAACAGCAAAATACTTTGTAAAATAGAAAACAAAAATAGCACAAACTGTAGTGTGTTTACGTTCACTATTCTGTATTTGTCAGCTGCTGTAAAAAAAGGAAAACGTGTATTTTTGTTTTATTCTTGCCATGACACCTCACATGTTTAGCCTTATAACTGAATGTAAGTTGTTAAATTGGGGCTATTATCCTGATGAAGTAGCAGTCAGTGGCTGTATGTAACTTACTGGAGTAAAACTGATTCAGCATGCCATAACAAAAGGCTTGTGGCAATTACTAGAGTACCCAGGACATTTCTGAAGCATCTCAGCCAGTGCTAGAATTGTTTGTGGTAGTTTTCTGCATGCCAGAGAATGATCGTGGAATCTTTTTTTCTGTTAACAGGCATTTCCAAACTCTTAAAAATTTATATGGCAAACAAATTATTGTAAATTTACTTGGGGCAAAAGAAGGGGAGCATATGCTCAGCAAAGCTTTTCAGGTGAGTGTGACCATTCTCTTGCTCTGCATAACCTTGCGATTTGTCTGTTTGCATTGAAGTTCTTATATAGCCTTCAAACAATGAAAGGGGTGTGCTGTGCTCTACAATAGCTACCACTTGTGGTTAAAATTGTATTTATCATCAAAGTAATTATCAATATGCATAATAACTAAGTTAATGTCTAAAGGCTTTATATACAATTAGTGTTGTATGTTCCGATTACTGTTCGATTATATTCTGATTGATTATTTGGCAGCATAGACAATGCTGAGGGACTGTCAGTTACTTTCTTGTGTATTAGTGGCTTATTTAAAAAATAAATCTTTTCTGCATTATAAAGTTGTTAAATAAATAAATGATACTTTGTAGGATTGAACACTGATGTTTGTTTTAAAAATCTTTTTCGTGTAACTTCTGGATGTAGTCTTGAGTGTTTTTCCTAAAATCCAAATTAATAATTTAAACATAGAAGCTACTTCATGATTGAATAGTTCAGAAGATGTTAACTAGAAGTAGCCATTTTAATGAATTCCCACTGGTCAGGTTAAAAATAGCTATCACATTATGATCCATAAATACTGACAATTCACAAAGTTCTGTCTGAAGCCAAAGAACATGCCAATAGCCATCTGTTATTTTCCTTTCCCACTTTCCTTTTCCCTTTGTGTTATAATGCTTTAATGTCTTAGGCCATCCACCTTCCACAGCAACCTAAATCATTTGTCTTTCAGTGGTAGTTTGTGAAGTGTTTACTCATTCCCCTTTGCTGACAGATATGTCTAAAATGGTGATAGTTAGTGAAAAGAATTTCCACTGAAACAGCTCCTCAGAACTGAAGCATTTTAACAGTAGAAGAGGCTGTAGGCTGTCTTGGTGACCCCTAACACAATAAGGAAAAATCTGACTTTAGCTGTTGCAAGAAAAAAAAGAGAGGTAAAATAGTAATAGGTTCTGAGTGATTTGTTGAACAATAGTGATAAGAATGGTTTCATTTTACCTAAGACAAAGTATATAGTCAACAAGATAGCTAATAAAACAGCTTTTAAAATAATGTTTGAAATAATGTAGCCTCTTAGGTAGTTTATTCTACTGTATGTTCAGATATTGATATATTTGTACTTTTTCCTTCTCCTTTTTACAATGTCAGAGTCATTTGAAAGCATCTGAGCATTCAGCTGATATCAAAATGGTGAACTTCGACTATCATCAAATGGTTAAAGGTGGCAAGGCAGAAAAACTACACAGTGTGCTTAAACCTCAAGTCCAGAAGTTCTTAGATTATGGATTTTTTTATTTTGATGGAAAGGAAGTGAAAAGGTTTGTGCATACAACTTCTGTAAATTTCTTCAGATGAAATTACTATTCCAGAGTGCTTTTCACCCCTTAGCAAGAAAGGGAAAAAAAAAACCAACCCCGTTAACTTCTATTATTTTGTTTTCATTGTAACCAAGATGATGCATAGCAACCAAAATATGAGTCACTCAGTCTATTAAAATTTTGTCTCTATTTGAATATGCTCTAAAGATCTTAATGGAAAACACATATGTGGCATTAATGGGACATGATTTAATTTCAGGTCTTTGAATTCATGATTTTAGTGGAAATGGGCAATTGTCCTTTTTCTTGGGTGCATACACATGGGTTATTTTTCTATCTTCCTGTATAATGTTACTCATTTTTCTCAGCAAAGGAGCCTACCATTTTCTGTTGGTGTGAATGATAATGTTCAGTGCACTCTTTTTCTAAATATTGTTGTATCTGGATCCTCCATTTGAGAAATTTATTCCTCCACAAGGCACAAATGGAGTGCATGTTTTCTGCCCTCTTCTGTGCGTCTCAGTTCTAATGTACTTCTGTCCCTATTTCCCCACCTCTCTTACTAGAGCAAAGGCTGTACTTATTTCAGCAGGAAAAGGGAAGCCAGGCTAGAAATAGACGTAATTCTTGCTCTTTTCTCTTCCACACCCAACTTCCTTTTAATCTAACACCAGAGCAAACTGCTGAGTGAGGTTCTCCATGAGAAAGAGAATTGAGTGTGAGGGGATTGTGTCATGTGCAGCAGGGTTTCATCTTCAAGTGCAGAAGAGAAGAGGGTTCTAGTATCACTCTGTGCTCTAATGTGGCCATGGGATAATCCTCCAGGGGTAAGTTTTAGTAGGCCTGAATAAGATTAGATTTAGTGAGGGGTTACTTAAGCCCCATCTCCACCTCAAAACACCACTGACCATTCCCCAGAGGTTTTAAAATTGGTGTGGCATTT
This sequence comes from Ramphastos sulfuratus, assembly GCA_013399055.1. Lineage (NCBI taxonomy): Eukaryota > Metazoa > Chordata > Aves > Piciformes > Ramphastidae > Ramphastos > Ramphastos sulfuratus. Next base: position 218,215 of record WBNM01015699.1, on the reverse strand, counting down.
TGTGTTGGGAGAACACCACTTGGTCCTGATGGAGATCAAATAATATCACCCATCAATAAGGCTGACAACAGAACAAAAGCAAAATGGGCTATGGCTTGTGATAGCTTGAGGAATTGCATTAATAGAAGATACAGTGATGAGTTTTGTAAGATCATTGACCATCTTCTTTGGAGAATGTCAGGGTTTTTATGCTTACAAAGACAGCAAGTTGTTTTGTATTTCATACTGAATGCAGAGATGGTAAGCAAGAAATAATCTGGGAGAAAGTTCTTTGAAACTGCATTGATCTGGTTTAAGCTTCCCAGAGACTCAAAGCCTAACAGAACAATAACATAAATAGGATGCCTCCCCTCTTTGGAAAGAATTAGGTGTAGAGAGTGAAAAGGGGTAAAGCACTCCTCTGATTTGGAAATTAAAAGGAAAAACTTTAACAATAAAAGGTATTTAAGTCAAGGAGAGTTACATAAAGGTATAGGGAAGGGAAACAAGATACAAAATATATGCAAAACTAGATGGATGGCAGTGGATGAAAGTAGATTCAGGAAGTGGTTGTTCCACCACGTGGTTGGCTGGCCGTGTGGCAAAGCAGGAGCAGCAGGGCCAAGGTGCTGCTATCAAGCAAGGCAAGGCAGAGAGAGAGAAACAGGAAGTTCCTCTGTTTTTTAAAGGGGTCCAGACAGGAAGTGGGAGTGGGCTAACCACTGCACCTGGAGTCAGGTTCAGACCACCCCCAGGGAGGAAGTAGGAGGACCTGGAGTCAGGTTCAGGCCACCCCCAGGAGGGGTTAACCCTTTACAAAAACTCTACAATTTATTGTTAGATCTCCAAGTAAATGCGATGGAGCCTTACTGACTTAATTAGCTTGTAGTGGGAATGATGAAAGTAAGGAATAGGTGTGATGATGAATGATGAAAGTAAGGAATTGTGAAAGAACCATCAGAATTTTGTACTCATACCCAGGCAACAACAGCATGGATATGGCCTGATAGCTTTATAACGTGAGTTAATGGGCTTCTTTCAAAGTTCAGGGTTCCTGAGGGCCCTAGAGCATCTGCTGAGCTAAAGGGGAAAGGATTTTTTTCTAATTTTTCCTCATGGGGGGAAAGAGAAAATAATGAGAGGCTGAAATTTGCTTTAGTTTTTATCACAAATTCATCTTAAATAGTCAAGCAAATCCAATAACTGTCCTAATTTTCTTTTGCTATAACTAATAGTTAATATTCCCCCCTTAGATTCTTGGAAAGTGTGTTAGTTGGGTTGTTTATAAAGAAAACTTAATTCTGCATAACATTTTAACCAAACAAGCAAGGAAAACTGTGAAAAACTGAAGAAGGAGGGCTAATGTTATTTGCAGGAAATAATTTTTGTATAGTCAACTCTGCTGCAAAAATCACTCCAGTTACTGGAGCTAACCCTCTATTGCTGACACATTTATAAGGATACTTGCAATGACATTAACGTTCTACTGACAATACCCTGATTTACTATTCTGGTTCAGATNTGGCCATGCTTCTCTTGATGCATGTCCCTGTCTTTGTTGATGGTGTGTGTGTTTAATTGAGTTATTTCAGTTGTTTTTAATCTCTGTCTCTCGTTGTCCTTGGCACAGATCTCAGAGTGGTACTGTCAGAACAAACTGCTTGGACTGTCTGGACAGAACTAACAGCGTGCAGGCTTTCTTTGGCTTAGAGGTAGGAAAACCAGCATCCAGATACACAGCTGCTCTTGCTGCTTCTGTAGCAATTCAGCTGTAAAAGTAGCACTGCCTTCCCTATGAAAGATGCTTCATAGATGCCAGTTTGATTTACATTCTGATTACTTTTCTTGCTATGGGGCTACCAGATCTTCATAATTACTGTTGCGGGTTTAAAGAGCTGACAGAATGAAGCTCTCAAATGAATTGGAGAAAAACATAATTATTTGGAGAGAGAGTTACAGATAGAAATTCCAAGGCAGATACAAAATCCATAGCGAACCCCCTTGAATGTTTCCCCCAACCCAAAACTAAATCTATAATCCCCAGTGCTCCAATCCTCCTCCCCAACATGCCTCTGCCATCCAAGAGGCCTAAACACAGCCTCTTGAGGCACCAAACGAGGCCTACTCCTTACATGTTTGTCCTGATAAAGCAGCTCCAACCAGACACAAGGCTGGAGGGGGAGGAAAGGAGAACGGGCTGCCTTGCCCTGAGTTTATGAAGAGATAGCAGAATTACAGGATGGAATAACAATCTTCTAGTCCCTAGAGGATTTTTTAACCCTATAGTCCCCAACATGGGAAAATTACAAAAGCAGTAATTGTGTAGTAGTTGTAATTAAACAGTAGCTATGCAGCATTAAGAAAAAAAAAAATCTTCTCTTACGTTTCAGTTCCTTATGTCTATTCTAAAATAGGTAGTAGTGTTGCAGTCCTTCACAAAAATATTTGCATTCACAGTTACTCTATTAGATTATATTCTTCAGCATATAGTATTACTGTTCTTAATATCTGCCAGTGCTGTGTGCTTATATTTTCACAACATTATGCTATAAATTCCTCATGGGATGATATCATGGTTGAGGCTTTGGCCAGACTCGGATTGAGTAACTGGAAATAAAACTTGGGATTCAGTCCTGCAGGGTTGTGCTTGCTATTGAAACAAATATTCTAGCCTGCAGGTTTATACAGTAGAGCTTGAAGATATGAAACTGGTTGGAATTGGAGTAAATTAGTGCTAACTGGGCTAAAAGAGTAGCTCTGAAAACTTTTGGCAGTTCCACTCATTTTAATAAACTAAGTTTGACTCCTAAAGAGAAAATCCTTAGAATGTTTAAAAATGAAAAATGATGGATGCTGTAACATGATACTAAGTAAAGGGATCATTATTTTTTTTTCCTGAATTGTACTTAATTAAAATGCTTTTGTTACAGCATCTATAGGAGGAATTTCTGTGAGACCTGCAAAATCCATTAGCTGTAGAACAAACATTTCTGATTCTGGAGTAGGTGGCACTTTGCTGTTGTATATATGAAGCCACTGCTGTTGCCAGTTCACTTTTAGTCAAAAAGAATGCTGTTTACCCTCGTGCAAACACAATTTTTCATTGTAACATTCACCACCAGTACATCCTGTAGCAGATGCAACACAGTCCAAGAGCTCTAATGCCTTATTTCTCTATTGTTTCAGCTCTCCATGCACCATAGAGGCGAGTCACAATTCTTAGTTACTAAAATTAAGAAAAAGAATTTCTTTATTTCATTATGTGTTGAAAAGAGCAGCAGCATGCTTTGAAAATCTCAGCATTTATTATGTTGTGTAGTTTGTGTATTAGTATTGACTTGCCATGGGAGGGACAAACAATTAAAGTCTTTCCTGGCCCTAAATTTGTTTGCTGGACTTTAAGAGTTCACTATAGATAGAAATGCAAGCTTGAAGTAAGCAATTAAGTTGTCTTAAGTGACCCTTAAGAAATGCTGCCTCTTGTATTTTACTGATATTGCAGTAGTTCTCTATGGCATAAGAGCAAATCTTTTTACACATGTAATGCATATAGTATTTATAAGACAAACATAGCTTTGCACCTTTGTTTTTTCCTTTCTTAGCCTATTAAGAACTGTATTAAATATAGTAATATTTTTTTAGACCATATGTGCCAAACTTTTCCTTGGTGAGAGTTAAATTGTGATTTCAGCTAAAATATGAGAGCTAAAAGTATAAAACTAGTAAGAAGGAAAATGGTAAATCCTCATAAGCTGCTTAATTTTTTATTTAAACAAGGTGTTTCAATTCTTACTTTTTTAACACGATAGATACCTCATATAAGAAGTACTGACCTTTAGATGACCACCTGAAATTACAAGATAAAACACCCAGTTTCTGAATCTTCTTTTCATGTTTATCTCTACTTAATTTTGAGTGCAAGTTGCCTTTTGTAACTTCTGATTCCTTCCTAACTGTCAAAATTTTGCCTTTATGTAATTCTATGTTCGTAATTGTAGAAGTCATCTTGCCATTGGACACCTCACAGTTTTAAAGATTTTTTGAAAGCTCTTTTTTTTGTTTTAGTTTTTTATTTAGTTACTTGACTTTTAAAATAATCATAATTCCACAAACCAGGATTTCAAACAAGGTACAATTTCCTTTTCTATATCCATGAGCATAATGGTAATATATTTAAATGTAAAATAATACATTTATATATGTTATATGTATACATTAGAAATGGCATTTCATGTGAACTGTGCATTGTGGAAAATAAATTCAGATATATTGATTGTAAAGGTAAAGATTTCAGTGTGTGACATGTGAAAACAGAGTGAATAACAGAAGCTATTGCTGTTTACTGATCACAATGCTCCATTGCTGCCGTGTTTGATAATGGAGATCAGTGTGTTCGGTATCTTACACTTCCTTGGGAAGAACATGAACTATGTAAACTAGAAAGACTTTTGAGAACCAGAACTAGCTTTCCTTGTTAACTGGTGAATATTTAGATGGAAATATTTCAGAATCAATGACAAAATTCTTTTCCTATATTACTGCTTTAAAAGAAAATTAAATGCAGGTGCTGAAGTTACGTGTACAGTGCAGCCTTTTGAATATGACATAGTGTCAGTTTACTCAGAATGATACATACAAACAAAAAATCTCTTTATATTTGTGCTTACATGCTGAAAAAAATACAATGTCCATTTTCAATAAATGCATTTAAAGATTGTTCTCTTGCAAATGTTGTCTTTAACTGTTGCAGATGCTAACAAAACAGCTGGAGGTATTAGGATTAGCTGAGAAACCTCAGTTGGTTACTCGCTTTCAGGAGGTTTTCCGATCCATGTGGTCTGTGAATGGTGATTCTGTTAGTAAAATTTATGCTGGAACTGGAGCCCTTGAAGGAAAAGCTAAGGTAAGCTACATTTTATTAAAAAACTTCACCAGTATTAGTATTGGTTTAAAAAAATAAAAGTCTATCATTCATACAGTGGTGAGGTTTTTATCTTTTAAAATGTGCTTTTGTTGTAATCCTAAAAACAAAGAAAGAAAAAAACAGCAACCAACCAAACAAAAAGCGACAGGAAAATGTTGGTTGTGTTGTTATCTAAGTCTTTGTTTCAGTACATTATCTCTCAGCTGTGCTCATTCCTCCCAGATAACACCATGCTGTAGGAAAGGATGAGGCTCAAAATTTCTTTCTTTAGATCATTGTTCAGAAAAATGTTTATTCAAGTAACTTTAGCTTCTTTGAATATTTTCATTTTTCTCTCTGTACTTCTGCCTCCTAATGTTTCATTTTCACTCAATCTCTTTAAGACATTTCACTGGATGTTGTTTTTCATGCTTTAAGTGTTTATTAACACTCTTAAACAGGATGCAGTTGGGTGTTTTTTTTGTTTTCACGCTCCTTTAGTTTTGCAATTACCAAAAAAAATCCTCACATTCTGTTTCTACCTTGCTTTCTAATGTTACTGTAACAATTCTGTACTACATGACAGTGTAATGCTCTGTTTCTCTTCAACTTGTGTTGTCTGTGTTGATACATGAGTTGTTCTGATTCTCTAATGCTTTCTTTTTTCTACTAATTTTAGTTGTGTGGTTTTTTTTTTTTTCATTTCCATAATTCTCTCTTATCTGGCGGTATCTGTCAAGATAAATGTTGGATCATAGCAATTTTTGCCCTCAGTTCCTTCAAGAATTTCTCTTCATACCATTCTTTTTATTTAAGAATGTGCTGATTCTCCTTCTACGTTGTGTACTACCTACTCATAGTCGATTGTTTCATTTTTCCATCACTTGTTCATTCAAATCATATCAGGGTCCTTCTCTGCACAGTGTGCAGGGCATCACAGTAAGCTACATGAAAAGAAAATAAGTAAAATAGACCTTTTGCTTATTCTACCCTTAATTGGTGTTTATACAAAACTTTTTCATTTGGGAATTTCTTGTAGTTTAGAGGGGAATTTGATTAAAGAAATTTTAGCTCTTTTTAACAAAAATTTCACTCAGAACATCGGGAAAGCTACAGTAAGTATTTTATGGAGTGTCTCCCATTCTCTTGGCATTCTCATTCTTTACTTGTTTTTTTTCCTAAATTAATAGTTTTCTGCCTTTCAGTTGGCTACTTAAAGTTGTTACCTTTGTAAAATGCATTTACTGTATTTGCACTTCCATTTTTAATGTTTAAACACAGAGTACATTTACTCAAACACAGTGTCCCTGACAGAAGTCCATTATTCAAAGAAGATCTTTAATACTTATAAAGCCATGCAATGCTTGGCATTGTTTCAGTGAAACCTGACCAGGCCACTACTCGGTATCTTCTTCAGTACTCTGACAATGTATTTTAAAATGTAGCTTTCAAGTTAGTTGTGTTCTCATTTCTCAAATGAAAAAAAAATGGTGGTTGAAACTCTTCCATTACTTCCTTGCCAGTTTGATTCTTCTAAGTCCAGGAGTACTTAGTCATAAAATTATGAAATTTTCAATAGGAGAATTAAAAAAAAAAAAAAACTTAAATGTGTTAATATACATTTCTATATTGAAAACCAGTCTTGTAAAAAGTATTATAATACTTGTTACATCTAACTCCTTACCTGCTCTTTTTTTTTGCTTTCTCTGGGTTCCTTTCAATTAATTGCCTGATATATGAATGGTGAGTGTGGTTTTTTAGATCATGTCATAAGTTACACATTGTCTGCCAGAGAGAGAGCAGCATTCTAATAAAATCCTATTGCAGTAATATGCTCTGCAACACCTCATCCACATTGTCTTCCAAAAATCATGGTGCCAATTTACTACTACTTACATTTTACAAAATAATAGTGTCTTTCCTTTTTTTGTTGTCTAGTACAATTTGTAGAACTAAATGATATATTAGTTTTGTACTTTTCTTAAGCTTTTGTCTTTTTGTTGTTATGCATTTAAGAGACCTTCATGAACAATCCAAACTGCAAACTTGGAGTGTTTTTTAATAATAATGTAATACCATGCAGCATCCCTGATGGATTATGGTTTATATTATACATGCAATAGCATATGCTGACATGCACCTCATATGCAAAATACACCTCTGTGCAGAAAACACAACAAGCTGTGTCATCAAGAAAATGTCTTTGTGCCTGTCACTGCCAGTGCTGCATACACAGGTTAACACTGCTGGGTTTTGAATCAACTATGGGTCTGCATGACATGTTGATTTACGTTATCCTCTAGGTGTCTGACCCACAGGGAGTATCTGTAGCAGTCTTATCTCTTGGGAGATTCTTGTTTCACTCAGACAGTTGGACACTGCTCTTTTGGAGCACTGTTCAATCGTGCTACTCGTGTGCTGTGTGTTCGATGACAGTGTCTTCATGTGTGTGTAGCTATAGATCAGTATATGTGTTCCTTCTGGGATACTGCATGAGACTTGCATTTTATTTTAGAAAGTTAGGAGGCCTTAGTAAGTTGAAGGTTTTTTTTTTTTCTTTTTAAATGTGGCTATTTGAGAATGTGAATTCTGAACTAGTATGTTTATGTGTGCATAGCCATACGTATTCATCTATCATGACATTTGGACTCTAGTGATTGCTTATCTCTTACTATTTGGGGAAAAACCCAAAATCCAGTATCACAGTTTAAACATGACACTATATTAATTTAATTTTTTAAATCCAATGGTTTAGAGAAAAAAAATCTGAATTATTTCCTTCCCTGCAGTATTTTGTTCAATTCTAATAATTTTAAATGGAATAATCTGGTAGTTAGATTTGTCTTGAAGGTATTGCAAGATTGGGATGGGGGCGGGAGTGGGGTTGGGGAAGGACAAACAGTAGGCTCAGAATTATTTATTTAACACTTAGAGAAGGAAATTGCCTTGGATTTTAAAAATCAGGAATGCAGATTACAAATATGTTACTGAATATTGCCAATGTTATTGTGAGCGGTGTCCAACATAAAATATTTTATACGTGTTCCTCCCTAACAGGCTGGAAAGCTGAAGGATGGTGCTCGTTCTGTGACCAGAACGATTCAAAATAACTTTTTTGATAGCTCCAAGCAGGAGGCCATTGATGTTTTGTTATTGGGAAATACTCTAAATAGTGATTTAGCAGATAAAGCACGGGCACTCTTAACCACCAGCAGTTTACGCGGTATGTGTCTTTCAGGATTTTAATGTCTGATAACTGTTTGGTGTAAGAAGTCTGTATGGAGTCTGTTTTCAAAGCACTATTGGAAAGTATAAATGCTATTTGATGTCCTGTTGGCTCATTAAGAGGCAAAAGTTACTTTTGGTTTACTGATATTACCAAACATGCTGTGGTAATTTCTTTGCTGTTTATATTTTGTTAATGTCTGGTGGTGTAATAGGTAAATATTTGGGAACATGTTTGTTAGAATTTACCATAGGTGCATGTTAGATATGTTCTGCACAGTTCTTCACTTATAGCAAGTGTTAGTCATGACAATTGTAGGGTGAATTTTGGGAAAAATATCCTGAATTATTAAAATATTAGGATTTTTTAATCACTTGCTAAATATCTTCCTTAATTTGATCCATCATGTCAGTGAAGAAATTCTCACCGTGGTCTTAAATTAAATAGAAAGTATTTATTCTGTTCTCAAGATTAAGAATGCTGGTGTTTTATCTTCATTTTGGTTTCTAAGGCACTGAGAAATGGAGTTTAGGTAATGAAAGAAAATCTAAAGTAAAAGGAGTTGCCAGAAAACTCCTGATGAATGATTGTCCATTACAAAATGGGTTTTTGTGAGAAGTCTTTCCCAGAAACACATGCACTATGCAAAAGCTTGTCAGGCTGTGCATGAAATTCAACACCTAAATAAAAGAGATTTTAGTAAGAAACTCTGCTTAGGCAGAGTAGCCATCTGGGACTTGGATGGTTTGATTACAGAAAGGTGGTTCACCTAGTCAGAGCAGTGAGCTGACCCACAGCCTTCTACATGCCTAAGGAGAGCTATAGCCTACATGGTCACCATAGAATGGTAAGGTTGGAAGGGACCTCAAGGATGCTCTAGTTCCGACCCCCCTGCCATAGGTAGGGACACCTCCCACTAGTACAGGTCACTCAAGGCCTCGTCCATCCTGGCCCTGTTGTAGATCTGGTGGGCAGGGAGATAGTAAGTTGGCCAAGTGTAGGGCTCTATTTAGAGTATTCTCCTGGGATACAAAAAATGGAGGAGCAAAAAAAGGAACTTAAATTCGAGTCTTCTTTACAACATCAGGTAAGAATGCACTTAATGGTGCTGGGTTTAGAGATTAATAACATTGTTAATTTGTTCCTTTTTTTTTTCCCCCTTCCTTCCTGGACACTTCTCAGCCTAGAATGAGAAAAATATGTCTAAACTTCAGTACAAATCTGTGGCTTGAGGAAAAAAAAAAACAAAACAAACCTTATCAGATTGTAGTCTTCATCTTGTGGTTATTTATATATTTCTTATGTCAAACCTGAAAGACTTTTTATCTCATTTCTCTACCACAAGGTTTCGTATTAAGGCATAGTTTGAAAGTAACTTTTATTTCTTCTCACCTTCTCTGTGAATGCAAGCTGCCCTTTTAATATTTGTAGCTTCTGTCAACTGAGGAACATCTGTCCTTCAGCAAATATAATGTCTTTGCAGTTCTGTTAGGTGATGAATTAATGAGAGTGATACTTCCGATGTAAATCCATTATTAAAGAAGTGAGAAAAGAGAATTTGTTAATACTGTTGTGGAATTTTTTGGATTTTAGGGCATAAAATATGTGCTTTAACTGATGCAAATGATTAGGTGTGATAAATGGTATATTGCAGTGTTCTCATATGTTGCTGGAAAATTTGAAAAAGAAATTACTTATTTGACTGATTATTTTTTTCTTATTTCCTTACTGCATCCGTAGTTTCAGAGCAATCATTACAATCAGGTATAGTATAGTAAATTAAGCTGTAAATATCTGAGCAGCTATTGTTCTTTTCTGGCTCCTTTTCTCGTGCCTATTTGCATAATACTTGATTGTCTTACATTTTCCTAGTAGTGTTTGGATCTGGCATTCCTGTGTTCCAGAATCCCTTAATACAAGAAAAGCTCTTTAATACAAGTGAAAATATAAGGGATGAAAAAGTGTTGCGGTTGTGCTTGAGTGTGAGTTATTAAAAGAGGCAACCAATACCTTGGTGCTTATTTTTGCAAATGTTTTATTCTAGCTGTAGGGGAATTTGCCTTTGGTTGTTGTTTGTTGTTGTTTTTTTCTTTTTCCCAATTTTTTTTTTTCCTGACTTGGGAGCTTCTGTGTTTTTGTTCTGTATAAATGTTTTGTTTAGGATAAAAAGCAAAATTCTTCAGGCTTTACCTGTTTGTGTTCTTGCATGAGATGGACCAATTTTGTGATATCTCTCAGGAAAGACTAATGTACTGAAATGATGTGCTGGCATTTGTGGTTTTGGTAAAGCAAAAGTGCAGTCAAAAACATTGAGATACAGTTGCCTCTGCTTATGACATCAATTGAAGCTATTCCACCATCTATATAGGTAAAACTCTTACTGAAGAGAAGGCCTGAAGGGGAAGCTTTCTAGTTCACTCCTAATCATCTGCTTTGAGATGCTGGAGTAATATCTTGACCCATGTCTGTGATGTTTGGCTTAAAATGTGAGAGGTTGGCTTTGGAAGATTTGTTAATACTGTGAACAGGAAGAGATAAGTAATATTAAGAATGTGCAGGGATCAGCCAGCCAGAGGAAAATTGTGTGAAGGGTATCTCCAGTTTAAGAAGCTTCTGAAAACTCTTAGTTACTATTATTGCTGTAAGTTTGCAGCATAAACAGTGTAATGCCTTCCAATTTTGTTTTCAGAATTTTCTAATTCTTAGTGGAAACGTCACTTTCTTTTTTTTAACTTAAGCTGATCAGCTGAAGCTGCTTCCTTTGGGGAGATGTGCTATATAGATGGTCCATATTTTTGAGGGAGACCTATGAGTACTTGTCAGCTGTGCAATACTTCATCATCTCCTTGTTCCCAGAAACAGTTATTTTAAATGAAATCATTCTAATGCTCATATATTCAGATTTTACTGTGACAAATTTAAACTATGAGAAAATTTAAATGGCTGTTTCTGAGCTATAGCCTTAAAAGAGTCATTGTGCTACCTCTTGTAAGTAGGTTCAGTGAAAAGAGATCAGATGCTTAGTTTCTGGTTGAGAGGAAAAAAAGTATGTTCTTCTGTCTAGGAAGATGAAGGGAGAGGAGGAGGGAAAGAAACAAGGATGCTCTTAGTATTGTTCAGACAAGGCTCCCAATTTAAGAGAATAACAAAGTTGTGCCTGGGTATCCCCTGAGCCTATGTGCTCGGATATTAACCAGATCCAGGTACTGAAGATTGACAGGGGAGGATCCTTGGAAGAATGAAGGAGAATTTATCTTTATTGTTGGCTGTATTACTTTTCTAATACATCTGAAGTGTTTAAAGCTGCTGCTTTTTTTTTTTTCCCTGGGAAAAATCACCTCAAAATTTGAGCTTTAATTTTTTTTTCCGTTGACATTTGTCTCAGCTTTGCTTTTTTTTTTTTTTCTGTTAGTGTTTTAGTGTATCTACTGAACTCTTACTGAGTAATTAAAGAAAGAGATCTGAGTCACAGGTAGTATACACCTGAAATTAATTGATTCACTGGCATTTTGTCAATGTTCAAAACTGTTTATTGGAACAAACACATTGTCATTTATGGTGTTTCCACATAGACTATATCAGCTTAGTTTACAGGTCAACTATTTTTTAACTTCCCAATGTTGTATTTCACTGTGGGTTTCATCTGGATACAAATTGTACGTGTTGAAACATGCCAACAGTAATTTGGATGTTGTAGTAAAAGGGCTCAATCAAATTCAGTTGCCCAGAATAGCCCACCAAGAATTTTAATTAATACTTTCTGTGTAGAACTGATTTCTGAACATCAGTCTGCCTAGTATGAACAGCAGTTAAATTATTTTAGCAGCAAAATAACAGAAAACATAATTGATTGAATTTTTAATGCTGTCAAGTTAGACAACCATTTTGTTGAAAACATCAAAGCTGGAAATGTGGAGGAAAATAATGTATACAAGAAACTCAGGAGCTTTGTGAAAACAATTGACTCAGTGTTTTAGAAAACAGATGAAAAATGTCATCTTTTTCTCTTTCATTCTACTTTATAAAAAGTCATTCTACAATCTAGAGAGCTTGCTAATTTAAAAGTATGGATTTCATGTTTGTAATAAGCATGTAAAGTTAGATTCTAGCATAAGATTTTTCACTTTTGTTGTTCAGGACAGCATCAAGAGTAAAATTAGGCAATAGTTAAGTTTTGCAGCTTTTCTTAAAGTCTACTTGGCAGTAAATAAATTATTTGGAGTAACTGTTTAAAATTAAGCTGAAAATTACTAAATGTGTAAAAGAAGGAACTGGAGAGAATAAAAGTCCAAACTCTGCTTTTAAAACTTCAAAGCTGGCTGTGATGCTCTCTTGGCTGGGTTCTTTGGGTTCAGCTAATCCTTTGGATGATTTGGGTACTTTTATCTGTTGTTGCTTAACATTGTTTGGACCAGTTTCTCTTTAGTGGTAAGGTGCTTGGGTAACTTCTGTCCTTGACCCTCAGAGGTTTTTCTGGTATTTGGTGGTCTTCTTGACTTGTCTGTCACCTAGTGTGTACATTCTGGAGTACAGTCAATATTTGGCTCCCTCCTCAAGGTGTAAAGTATTCTGCTGGCTCTTTCCTCCTTTCTTGACTTCTTTTACCTGGATTATGATAAGGAAAGCATTATCTCAAGCATGATCTGCTTGTAGTACCCCAAAGAGACACCAGTCAGCTCATTGTCTTTTACATGTGATTAGCTCATATATGGAAATAGGATTTATTCAGTGGTGAAAATGTTCAAAACCAACAAATACAATATATTTCTTTCTATTGTTTCCAGTTTGTTTCAAAGCCATAAGGGCTATGGAGTCCCTGATTTTTGTTTTTAATTGGCTAGCCAAGATTCTGTAACAAATTTAGAGGTGGTAAACTTAAAAACAAAAAAACCAAAACAACCCCCCCAAAAAACAAAACAAAACAAAACCCCAAACTACAAAGACAGCAGCTCACTAAGTATCCTATTTTGGGGATTTGAATGAAAAGATTGTGTCCAGTAGCTGACCATTTTGCAAGACAGCAGCACATGGTGAAGGGAAGAATTTAATCTGATATAGTTTATAGGATTCTTACAGTTTCATAACTGTGAGAGTATTGAAAACAGGTAAATTAATGTCACTTAGATAATGTACAATAATAATTACACTTAATGGAATTTTTTATTCTACTGAGGTGAAAGAAAAAAAGGAGTATAATTTTAAAAAGTATCTCTATTTGTTTGCATTGGGAAATAGATCTGTACTCTATTTTGCATCTGATTTGTGAAAGGACTTTTAAAATCTCTCTGATTTTGTGTCTGACCACTGAACAATCTTTTTTGTTTGTTCATTTCTCATAGTGCCCTTTACATATTGATCATTATTCTCTCTCCCATCTGGCAGATAGAAACAAGACATAAAGAAAGGCTGATATGACAGAGAAATTAGTTTGTTTTGAGTCCTAGCCTATATTTTTCACTAAATCACTATTTTAGAAATTCAGCTGAACTGAAAAATAATTCTGATTTGTGCCTTAAATAGACATACTCTAATACAATAAAATGCACTGTGTTTATTTTAGTAAATGTAATATGAGTCATTTTTGCACTTACAGAAATTAACATATCTGTAAGTGGGTTTTGTAATGGGCATTGAATTTCATAAAAGTGATGTGTGAAAATGAGGTAGATGGATTTGTTGGCATGTATGAAAAATAATGGTTTCCATAGGGAATTACAGAGTGAAAGAAAGACAAATATTTATAAAACATACTGTCTCTTTTATATGTTACTTACACTGCTTTGAACAAATTACTACTGTCTTTCAGTCAGTATTCTACCCAGACAAATAATATGTCCATAAAGGGACTTTGCCTTGTGTAAAGCTACGCTCATTTTGCTCTCACAGTTTAACTTCCTATGCATGAATTCGGTGCCATTTTTTAAAGGGAAAGATCTCACTGCCAAATTTTCTGTAGAAGCATTCTCTATAAAAATAATGCCTTTTCAAATGTTTGGTTTTTTTTTTTTTTTTTTTTTTTTTTGCAGCATCTGTAAAAGTGCTAAAGAATATGTGCGAAAACTTTTATAAGTATGCAAAGCCGAAAAAAATCAGAGTCTGCGTCGGGACTTGGAATGTCAATGGGGGGAAGCAGTTTCGAAGTATTGCCTTCAGAAATCAGACCCTCACTGACTGGCTTCTAGATGCACCAAAGATAGCTGGCATACATGAATTCCAAGGTAGGAGTTGCATTCTTTTCGGCCGAGAAAGAAGCGATTCTGCCAAATGCATACCTTTGCTTCCAGCTCCTACAAGGAAAGGGGTAGATACGAAAACAAGGTCTCATTCTGACTGTTTGCAGCAGCCTCACACACTGGAGAAAGAAATTCAGGCCTAGGTGATGTTGTTTAGCTTCTATGCCTGTAGGTCAGCTTTGTTGCTTTTCAGCTGAGAAAGAAGCGATTCTGCCAAATGCATACCTTTGCTTCCAGCTCCTACAAGGAAAGGGGTAGACACAAAAACAAGGTCTCATTCTGACTGTTTGCAGAAGTTCTTGAAAACTCTTGATTTTTTTTTTTTTTTTTTGTAATGCAGAGCATAAACTTTAAAATAGGTATATGAGGTCTTGGTTCTTACATGATTTGCAAACAAGAAAGAGCTGTCTTTAATGTTTCCACGCAGATCGCAAAAGCAAGCCTGTAGATATATTTGCCATTGGATTTGAAGAAATGGTGGAGTTAAATGCAGGAAACATTGTGAATGCCAGGTAAGTAACATAACCTATATGGTACTATTTTTATTGGTAATCACATTTTTTGATTTATTTTTTTTCCTGTTTTAGAATCATAGAATCATAAGGTTGGAAGGGACCTCAAGGATCATCTAGTTCCAACCCCCTGCCATAGGCAGGGACACTTCCCACTAGTACAGGTCACTCAAGGCCTCGTCCAACCTGGCCTTGAACCCCTCTAGGGAGGGAGCAGCCACAACTTCCCTGGGCAACCTGTGCCAGTGTCTCACCACCCTCACTGTAAAGAACTTCTTCCTAACATCCAGTCTAAAGCTCCCCTCTGCCAGTTTAAACCCACTGCCCCTTGTCCTGTCATTGCAAGACCTTGTCAATAGTCCCTCCCCAGCCTTCCTGGAGGCCCCCTTCAGATACTGGAAGGCTACTCTAAGGTCTCCTCGAAGCCTTCTCTTCTCCAGGCTGATAATGTAATGGGTAGGATTAGTCTGGATTAATTTTTGACTATATTCCAGTGCTCTGCCAGTTTCTGTGCCAGGATTGCAGCCATCATCTCAGCTTTCTCTAGTAAAACTGTGATCACTTGTAGTGTAATCTGAAGAATCCAAACAGTCAGTACTTGGCCATGTTTTGGATTGTACCTTCAGCAGTGCTTCAGCTTTTTTCTGCATTTAACACTTCAAAGGAATTGAGTGCTTGTAGTGTTCTTTATTCTCTGTGCTTTCCTAATGCTGGTAACAGCAAGTCCTGTGAAATTCCTTCAGAAAGCATGAATTGTTGGTATACCTTTATATAGTGTCTTGGATCTGATTTTGATCTGTATAAAGCAAGGCTGTCCTCCATACTGGCAGTTTCGACTGTCATTCCATGCATTATGCACTTATTATTGTGGAGTTTGGATTTTTCACCTCTAGCAAAGTGAATTATCAAAATGTATTTTTACCAGTAGTGAGTAGGTGATACCAGTAATAATGTCTTTGTGTAGTCCTAGGATTTTATTCACTTTGTCCATTCTTTTCTCTTTCTGTTTTACATCTTTCCTGTTGTTTAGCAAGCTTTTAACTCATTGGAAGAAGGACCTAAAGCCTTTAACACTGTTACCCTTCGCACAGGCTTATGCCTTGTGGACAAAATGGTATCATCATCCCCTAATTTGACACTATGCCTAGTTAATACTGTTTCCAGGTCCAATATTCTTTATTTATTTCCAATGCTACTTCCAAAAGCCATAGTCTTTTAGATCTCAAGGAAGTTTCTTTTTGATCTAAGACCATGGACATCTCTGTCCTCCAATATTGACAGAGTTCAAGGCTCCCTAGACAAATTCTTAGCTTTTGCTCCTCTGGTCTAGCCTCAGAAATACAGGGAAGATAGACAATGTTAGGAGCTGGGGGTTATGATGTTGTGAAAAGTGAAGAAGCACTTTGAGGCTAAATTTGAAATTACGATGTAACAGTTTATAGGTTGTGTCTCTGTGTTAGGGGGCTTACTACCACAAGGTTTAGTTAAGATGAAGTATGAAGTTCACATGAAGTTTATTCAACTAGATCAACAGTTTAGATACCTGCTTAATTTGATTTAATTTTAAAATTGGCACTTGTAACCTTACGACTAGCACAACCAATCAGAAGCTCTGGGCTGCTGAACTGCAGAAGACCATATCAAGAGATTACAAGTACGTGCTGCTGGCTTCTGAACAGTTGGTGGGCGTCTGCCTTTTTGTGTTCATCAGGCCCCAGCATGCTCCCTTTATCAGGTCAGTGAACACACAGCCGTGCCCAAGTTGGGTCACCACTGGTTTGCTTTATTTTGCAAGCTAACATACAAGCGTACTAAGAAGCATGTGGGGCTTGAAAAGAGGTGTTCCATCTCCTGGGGAACTCCCACTTAAATTCTTTCATCTTAGATTTTCAATAGCCTCATTGTTTGCCAAGAAAGATTGAAAAGCTGAAGTGTTTTACTATTACCTGCTTAATAGCTGTTACCATTTTTTGAACAACCCAGTGGCCTTACTGCTGAGAGGACAATGTGAAAATGTTCTCTGGGCAACATAGAGTCATAGAATGGTAAGGTTGGAAGGGACCTCAAAGATCATCTAGTTCCAACCCCCTGCCATAGGCAGGGACACCTCCCACTAGTACAGGTCACTCAAGGCCTGTACACAAATTTATTTATCTTTTAGCACTGCACTCTCCAAATATATGTGTCAAACTTTGTTACATCTCCTACAGACCAAACTTAGAAAAACAATCAATAATGCCATACTCATATTTAAAACTGTTAACTTCTCTGCCATTGCATTTGAAAGTTTAGTAGTGTTTTTTTTAACTCTTTTAGGGATGTTGCTGTTGATACTGTAAAGACTGGCATGGGAGGAGCCACTGGTAACAAAGGTGCAGTAGCAATTCGGATGTTGTTTCATACGTCCAGTCTTTGCTTTGTCTGCAGTCATTTCGCTGCAGGGCAATCACAAGTTAAAGAGAGAAACGAAGACTTCGTAGAAATAGCTCGCAAGCTTGGTTTCCCAATGGTAAGCAACAGTGTTCAGATCCCATAAGGAATGAGAAGTTAAACACATTGAGCTCCAGCAGTGTCATCTAAAAGATCTCTTTATTGTTCTTCTTCTCTCCAGATTCTCTTGGGAATCAAATTTGCTTGTGTTAGAGGTCTCAGACATAATTAAATCCCTAACATTTTTATTGAAGTAGGTGACTACAGAAAAGAGGAGACCTTTCCGGTGCAATGACTGATGGAGATGATGAAGCATGAATTGACTTGCATTAGACATCAAAGATTTAGTACAGGAAAGAGACCTTATGGATTCTTGACGTGCAGCAGAGCTTCTGTAGGCAGCAGAGTTAATCAGCTGTGAAGGAAAAAAAAATCCATGGGAAACAGCACTATTTTTAATACTTAAGAATGATTTTTGCCAATCTTAATTTCTTGTTTACTCTTTTTTCTCAAGTTGGATAGTACAGTTCTGTACCATATTCTCATAAAGGATTATCAGGTACCAAGTAAATACTTGGTATTTACTTGGTATTACTGCTTTTATCAGTGCAACAAAATACTTCCCTGAGACTTAAAACTGTCTTACATTTTGTAATCAAACTCTCCTTTGTTAGTTTCTATGGTGCTGTGCAGGAGTCTGACACTGTATTTTACATTTTTTTTTTTTTTTTAATTCTAAATTTGTCCCCATGGTTGTGTTTCATTTTTTTTTTGGTGAAAGTACTGTATTCTTGTCATCCCTAGAAACAATTTCTTAAATGCTGCTGTTGTAATCTGACTTCAATTTACTTAAAGGCAATGATAAAAACAAAAAAGGGGAAAGTAAAAGCTTTCACTTTAAAACCCAGGCTTTATTGGAACTAATAGAGACCACCTGTCTCTCCCTAGCCATGAAAATTGTAAGTGAAAAGTCTTCAATTAAATCTGGATAATTTTATTATCCAATTTGTTGGCATGTTGTGCCAGAAGATCTCAGGGTAGCATTTTGTTCTCCTTTGTAACCTCTTTGCGACACAGATTGTCATCATCCTAGAGCAGACTTCTAAAGCGGGAGTAGAAAGATGAAGAAATTTAGAATCCAGTTCAGATGATTCCTGTTTCTTTGGAAATGCAGACTTCTTTTCTATTTTATGTGTGTGAATACCATACAGTTGGCTATGGTGGTCTAACCATATAAACACTAAATACTAGCATGTATTTCAGTTGTCCTCATCAGCTAGAAATTATGCACATTTTCAGTTAAAACCTGAACTTCTGCACCTGGAGGGAGTAAATTTGTCACCTGATTGATTTTTAACTTCATTTTATGCTTGTGTTTTGCAGGGCAGGATGCTCTTTTCCCATGACTACATCTTTTGGTGTGGTGATTTCAATTATCGAATAGATCTTCCAAATGAGGAGGTTAAGGACCTAATACGACAACAGAACTGGGATGCCCTTATAGCAGGAGACCAACTTATCAATCAGAAAAATTCTGGACAGGTAACTTAAAATGTGTTACCATACTTCATTTTTCTTTTTTTCCTTCAGCAGTTTTCTTTGGTGTCTCTGTAAATCTATATCCTCAGCGTGTTTTACTTACCACTTGTATCCAATTAGTGGTATGGAAGGGTGGGGCATAGCAACTTCTATTAAGTTATTTGTAGTAACTGACCTGAAGAGGCAGCAACATAAATACAGTGACTAGCTGTAGGAGCAAGTTTTTTCTTTGCCTTGGAAAAGAAAGAAAACTCTATCATCACTTTAAGACATTGTGTTGGAATTTGCTTTTGTAATATTTTTCTTTTTATCTGGTGGAACTATGTAAAAAACTATTTCTAGGTGTTACTTTGGTATTGAGTCTTGAGGTCTGTGGTAATGGGTTGGACTTGATGATCTTTGAGGTCTCTTCCAACCTTGCTTATACTATGATACTGTGATTGTTACTGTTTACTTTAACTTGCTGCAGTGATAGGTTGCTGTCATTCTGTTGGACAAAGGAATAGTCCAAACAGTACCTTGTTGCTTACAAAGAAAAAGAGCATGGAATAACAAAGTCTGAAGAAAGCTTCAATTTTTAACATTTTTAGAGTTTCCTGGAAGGCAGCACATAACAATTAAAGGAATATTTGTAATGATTGGAATTTGGTGTGAAAGTATTGTGCCTTTACAGCTTTATGTCAGAATGTTGTAGATAGTAAAATGAAAGACAATCCTGTCGTTTGTTTTGTATGCTTGCCAGCACTTTGATCATAAGCAGTATTTTCAGAAATAGTTATCTTCCTTTCTTGTGGTGTCTTGTGCACCAGAACAAGAAGAAAAACACTAGATTATTTTTTTTGTTTTTTTATAAGCTAGTTCCTAGAGAAAGAGATAACATGTGTTCAAGTAGGCAAACAGTATAATTGTCTGCTAATTTGATGAAAACAAGGGAGGTGTAGAGGTCTTGGGGACACTTACTGCAGTTATAAAGCTGGAAAGAACTATGAAAACTATTGCACTATGAAAGACTCAAAATAGTCTGGACAGGGAGAAAAAAGGATAGTATTGCACTGTTGGGGTAATATTCCATTACTAGAAAGTGGCTAGCTGAGCAGCAGAGGGTTATCAGCTGGCTAACAAGGGTAGCTCCAACAGTTGTTGCATGTGGCTGTTAAGCAGTCTTATCTGCTCTTCAGAAAAGGTGTCTACATGTTTCTTCATAAAAGTAGTTTAAGAAATTACCAAAGAAACTAATATAGTCTCATAAGTTGTGGGTCTTTGACATTGATCTTCGGACATTGATTTTTATATTGATTGGATTTCAGTTTATATTTCCAACGATTTAATGTATTATCCATTCTTTTCTTTTTCCTCCTTAACTCATCTTTATTAGTGGGGCATCTTGTGTGAATTTGGAGGAATGCTTTGTATGTTCAGATAGGTACATTAAGATATAAACCTTAATTCCCAACTTCTATGAACACATGAGCAGCTAACTAATTGTGCTGGTTTGAGGCTAATTGGAATATTTATTGGAGAAAATTATACTATAGGCTGTGAAAAGGAAACATTGGTGATGTCTACTTCACTCATAGGCTTGTTGAGAGGTATAAGAAAAGAATACAAAAAAAAGATAAGACACTCGGGCTTGTAGACACTCTGGGGCTGTCTAGCTTCTTGTTTTCTCCTCTCTGCCAAGTAACCTCATTAACCACTTTCCTTCTAACCCCCCTTGCCAATCCTCCAAACTCACCTTGCACATAAGCCAAACCATAAGGTAAGGTATAGGGGTGGGGAGAAGGTGGAAGGGTGGTTGGAAGCCCCTCCTGGGGACTCAGATTTCTGGCAGGGGGATTGTGTTTCTGTATTACCTTTAACTTGTGTATTTCTGTAAATATTAATGTCTATTGTGTATGTATCTGCTTGTATATTGTGCTAAGCTGTAAATAGAGCTTCAGTCCTTAACTTCCAGCCAGCTGAGTCTAGTCTGGGTGATTTTACAAAGTGTGGAGGGTGGGGAACTCCCAAACCATCACACTAATTGAAGTGCTGTGGACAGCATCTTTGTCTTGGATGACCTCAAGTTACGAATGACATTGGAGGAACAGTAGGCAGTTCATGAACCTGGGTTTAAAGATAAAAATGTTGGCATACTTCTGTTTAATGGCAATCTTTCTGGGTCACTGTTTAGTCTTAGTGGCAAACATGGAATGGTTTCAGTAGATAAAATTTGGAGAAGGATTCATGTTAACAAATTACTTTTCTTTTTTTCTCCCTCCCCAGAGATGTGTATACAAGTTTTCACTGTTAGAAAAGAGAATTCTGATTAGCTTCAAGCTGTTTCCCATCTGTTTCTTTCTGACATGACAAAGGACTGCTTTGTTTCTTACAGATTTTCAGGGGATTTTTGGAAGGGAAAATAAATTTTGCTCCTACATATAAATACGATCTTTTCTCTGATGACTACGACACCAGCGAAAAATGTCGCACACCAGCATGGACAGATCGCATTCTTTGGAGAAGAAGAAAATGGCCTTTTGACCGATCAGGTCTGAGTTCTTCCTGAAATTATTTAAAATAATCTCTTAAATGGCTCACAGAATCCATTTAGTAATACTCAGAGTACCAGTGTTTGTAAGCTGACTTTTTATGAAAGAAAAAGCTTGTAACAGCATCTACAATAAATTCAATGACTCTGATAGCAGTGTGGCCAAGAAGGCCAAGCATGTCCTGGCCTGTATTGGGAGCTATGGTAAGTGGGACCAGGGAAGTGATTGTTCCTCTGTATTCTGTGGTCTGGGATGATCAGGTAGTGAGGTGGATTGGGAACTGGTTGAAGGAAAGAAGTCAGAGAGTTGTGGTCAATGAGATGGAGTCTAGTTGGAGGCCTATAATTAGTGGAGTCCCATAGGAGTCAGTACTGGGACCAGTTCTGTTCAATATATTCATCAGTGACCTGGATAAGGGCACAGAGTGCACTGTCAGCAAGTTTGCTGATGACACAAAACTGGGTGCAGTGTTACAGAAGGCTGTGCTGCCATTCAGAGAGACTTGGATAGCCTGGAGGTTTGGGCAGGAAGAAATAGAATAAAATTCAGCAAGGGCAAATGTAGAGTCCTGCATCTGGGAAAGAACAACCCCAGGTACCAGTATAGATTGGGGACTGACCTGCTAGAAGGGAGCGAAGGGGAAAAAGGATCTGGGGGTCCTAGCTGATGGGAGGTTGACCATGAGGCATCAGTGTGCTCTTGTGGCCACATGGGCCAGTGCCATTCTGGGGTGTATTAGAAGGGCTGTGGCTAGTAGGTCGAGTGAGGTTCTCCTGCCCCTCTGCTGTGCCCTGGTGAGGCTGCATCTGGAATACTGCGTTCAGTTCTGGGCCCCCCAGTTCAAGAGGGACATAGAACTGCTTAGAGAGTCCAGCACAGAGCCACAAAGATGATGAAGGGAATGGAAGATCTCTCTTATGAGGAGAGTCCAAGTGAGCTGGGGCTCTTTAGCTTGGAGGAGACTGAGGGGTGACCTCATTAATGTTTATAAATATGGAAAGGGTGAATGCCAGGAAGATGGAGCCAGGCTCTTCTCGGTGATGCCAGATGACAGGACAAGGGGCAATGTGTGGAAGCTGAGGCATAGGAAGTTCCATGAAAACATGAGGAGGAATATTTTCACTGTGAGGATGACAGAACACTGGAACAGGCTGCCAGGGGAGTTGTGGAATCTCCTTCTCTGGAGATATTCGAAACCTACCTGGATGCGTTCCTGTGTGATCTGGTCTAGGTGATCCTGCTCTGGCAGGGGAGTTGGACTGGATGAGCTTTCAAAGTCCCTTCCAGCCCCTGACATTCTGTAATTTAGCATTGGGGAGGTTACATTTTGAATACTGTGTTCAGTTTTGGGGCACTCACTACAAGAAAGACATTGGAGTGCTGGAGTGGATCCAGAGAAGGGAAATGAAACTGGCAAAGGGCCTGGAGAACAGGTCCGTATGAGGAGCTGCTGAGGGAACTGATTTTGTCTAGTCTGAAGAAAATGGGCTGAAGGGACGCCCTATAGCTCTGCATAACCGACTGAAAGGAGGTTGTAGTGAGGTGGGTGACAGTCTTTTCTTCTCAGTAGCAAGTAATAGGGCAAGAGGAAATGACCTCAGATTGCACCAGAGGAAGTTCAAGTTGGATATTAGAAGAAATTTCTTAATGGAAAAGGTTGTCAAACTCTGGAATAGGCTCCTCAGTGAGGTGGTCGAATCCCCATGCCTGGAGGTTTTTAAGAGACACACAGATGTGGTGCTAAGGGTTTAGCACGACAGAATGTTTAGAAATTACCTCTAGAGATCTAGTCCAACCATCCTGCCAAAGCTGGGGTTATCCAAAACATGGTCACCTAAGGCAGGCCGCAGAGGAATGCATCCAGGCTTGGTAGAGCTAAATAAGGGTTGAACTTGATGATCTTAAAGGTGTTTTCCAGACAAAATGATTCTGTTATTCTATGACCAGGAGGATCAAGGACCAGATAAGCAGTCACTGATATTTCAGTAGTTCCAAAGGAACTGCTGGTATTTTTCTGTAAAACATTCAAGTTTGGTTTACTTTCTTTTTTAGCTTTATGTAATATTTTTGAAGTGCATTCTTGCAAATCATTGTGTTTCTTCCTCTTTTTGTTTTCATTAATACTGGATGTAGCTGAAGACCTGGATCTACTGAATGCTAGCTTCCACAGTGACAGTAATGTCCCTTACACATGGAATCCTGGTACTTTGTTGCACTATGGAAGAGCAGAGCTGAAAACTTCTGATCACAGGTTCAGTTTTATTTCATACATTACTTCCTATTCATTAAGATTTAATAGTTATGTTTTGTTGCTCAGATGCTCTGCTTACCTCTTTTTCTCATGTTTTTTTTTTTGAAGGCCTGTAGTTGCATTAATCGACATTGATATATTTGAAATTGAAGCAGAAGAGAGGCAAAAAGTTTATAAGGAGGTGATTGCAACACAGGGACCACCTGATGGTACTGTAATGGTCTCCATCAGAAGTACTTCAGCAGAAGAAAACTATTTTGATGATAATTTGATTGATGATCTTCTTCAAAAATTTGCAAGCTATGGTGAAGTTATACTTATAAGGTTATAAATACTTTTTACTTTTAATCTCTGTTCCTCTTCATTATTCCCCTCTAGTTCCTGAATAGTTACTATCTTGGCAAGCATTTCAGTTACAATCTGCTCTGTTTTTAGGATTTAGATTCCAACTTTGGTTCCAGCTTACAGTTGAAAATCAGTTTTACATACCTGTACATCTCAGTTTTGACTTAATTTTTCCAGACACTGTGTCTCAAAAAGAGAGTAGCATACTGACTTTGTCAGAAATCATTCAGACTGAAAATTTTCTATTTCTGTAACTTTTCAGCAATTTTCTGTCCTAAAATCAGATTAGTAGTTTCCAATGAACTGAAGATGAAAGGATCCCTGTGAATATTCTGTTTTCACTAAGCTGTTAATTGAACTATATTTTGTTTGGGGATGTTTTGGGTTGGTTTGTTTTGCTCTTTGGCTGTTGGTTGGGTTTGGAATTTTTTTGTTTGCTTTGCTCTGTGGTTGGGGTGTGTGTGTGTTTTTTGTTTGTTTGTGGGTTGTTTTTTCTGTTGGTTGTTGGTTTTTGTTTGTTTGTTTGTTTTGGTTTGGTGTGGTTTTTTGTTTTGTTTTTTTTTGGGTTTTTTTTTTGTTTGTTTGGTTTTTTTTTTTTGTGTATGTTTTTTTGGTTGTTATTTTGGTTTGGGTTTATTTCCAGAAGACTAGGAGCATTGTTCTAAGTCCATAGTGTGATGCAACATGGAACATCTAATAGAGATATCTGACCCATTGCCACATAGTTACTACTGCATGTGTTGACTGTAGTCACATAATTTTCAAGAGGACCATGCTTTCTTTGTGTGATATTTATTTCTCTTTTTGCTTTATTTTTTCTGTTGTTGCAAGGATACATTCAGTTAAAGCTTGTTAGCCAATTATTTTAATGAACTTAAAAATAAGTCTTTTCCATCAAGTGACACATTGAAAACCCTCTAAGATTCAAAAACTGGTAGATAGGATAAAGTATTTTAAACATTGTTTCCAATGGACTTTGCAGGTTTGTGGAAGACAAGATGTGGGTAACATTTTTGGAAGGAAGCTCTGCTTTGAATGTTATGAATTTGAATGGCACTGAGGTAATGTAAAAATTATTGAACTTTTGTACAGCAAGAAAAAATCCAACTTGTGAGTGGGTTGAGATTGTATTTGGTTGATTTTAGTGCTTAAAAGTTTTTCATATTCTGTGCTGCACTGTTACATCTAATATATTTTTTTACACTTTTGATAGCCACATTGCATTTCAAAAGCCATCTGAGAGAAGTAGTAAACTTTATTTTTAGAAGGACTGTTAGAGAAATTAAATCCCATATCATGGGGCATCTCATCAAATGAGGGATTTTTAATTGATTTTTTTAAAATGATTTAAAAGGCAGAGTTTTCACCTTTAGTTTGTAGTTTTATCATATTTATAGCCCGCAATATTTTTCAGTTCAGCACTTTTTTTACTACAATGTCAGAATCTCAACTCTCCTTAACTTCTGTACAGCCAGTATTTTATCTTTGTAAAAATGTTAATTCTCACGTTTCATTTTTCACTGATCTTTGTTCTTGCCAAGGCTTAGATTCAGCAACATGATGTTTGCAGATCCTTGCATCTACCCAGAGTTTCACTTATGGTCCATGCAGGATAGGGGCTCAGTGTCATGTGTCAGTTTGCAGAACGAAAGCCTCCTGTAAAAATAACTTTATTAATACCATTTATAAGCAAATATGTTTTTCTTCTCTCAGAATAATCAGAAGCTTTCCTATTAATTGAAAAGGAAACCCAGGCTGTTAGGTTTTCCTTAGAAAATATTTAATAGTTATAATTAACAGTTTAAACTACTTTAATGTACTTGATTACCAAAATGAAGTGAAAAGCATAATTATTGTTGTGATGTGTCACTGTTATTGTTTAGTCCCAGAATTCTGATAACATTATTTGTGATATTTTCAGTTGGTTTTTTGCTTGGCTTTTTTTTTTTTTTTCAATCTGGAATACTGAATTTTAATTTTCCTATGCTTAGCAATTTCTGTTTGATGCATACTTCTTTTTGGCAATTCAGCTACTAGGAAGAACTATAAACATAAGCCTGAAAAATCCAGATTGGATTAGAACTTTGGAAGATGAAATGAATCTAGAGAAGATTAATATTGGGCTGCCACCATCGACAAGTTCCACTTTGCTCTGTGAAGATGCTGAGGTTACTGCAGACTATGATATGGAAGGTTTGTGGAAATAGAGTATTCCTCATTATGAAATGCTTACAGTCCTCAATGTGGTTAATTCAATGCATGCATCAATAATTTGATTTAATAAATTTATGCTCTTCTAAACCAGATAAATTAGAAATCCCATGATTTCCAACAGCTCACCAACTCGTTGAGCAGTGTCAGTTTACACTGTAGGTTTTGCTAGTTTGCTGACACTCTCTTTATTCGTCTCACTTTCTCCTGTGATCTACCCACTCAGGCTCATATCCTTCAGGCAAGTTTTACCATTCATGAAGACACTTTATAAGCAGGATAAACACAACTTCAGAGTGCAAAGCAATTATTTTTTTGCCAATACACATCACAGATTAGTAACATTAATGAGCTCCCACGGTAAACACTGATATTCTTACACCCCCAGCTCCCCAAGAGGACACCTGGTGAGCCTTTGCCAGGCAGGCAAATATGAGTCAGACAAGGAAGCATCCAGCTTTGTTGTTCCTTGGGACAGACTGATCTCTGGCATTGATGAGCTTCTGTTTTCCAGTTCCCTGATTTTTGTCGGTTTTGTTTTTTCTCTGATGGGTTTTTGTATCTCTTCGTGTCCTACTTTTCTAGCAGAATCCTTGAGTCACTGAATGTCACCTTTCTTGACCTGCTGGCCATGCTTTTTTGTGATGAAGCCTAGGATGTGATTGGCCTTCTGGGCTGCAGAAGGCAAACTGCATCCTGGGCTTCAGTAGAAGAAGCGTGGCCAGCAGGTCAAGAGAGAGGATTCTGCCAATCTGCTCTGCTATGGTGAGACTTTACCTGGAGTTACTCTCTCTAGCTATGGGGCCCCCAATACAAGAGAGACATGGACCTGCTGGAGTGGGTCTAGAGGAGGGCCACAAAGATGATCAGAGGGCTGGAGCACCTTTCCTTTGAAGACAGGCTGAAAGAATTGGGGCGGTTCAGCCTGGAGAAGAAAAGGCTGTGGGTAAACCTTACAGCTACATTGCAGTATCTGGGGGGAACCTACAGGAAGGCTGGGGAAGAACTGTTAAGGATGAAGTGCAATGGTTTTTAACTGGAGCACAGTAGATTGAGGTTGACATAAAGTAGTTCCTTACAATGACATTGGTCAAATACTGAACAATTTGCTCAGGCAAGTGCCTGAGGCTCCACCCCTGAAGACATTCAAGGTCAGATTAGATGTGGCCCTGTGCAGCCTGATCTAGTTGGAGGTGTCCCTACTCACTGCAGCAGGCTTGGACAAGATGAACTTTGAGGGTCCCTTCCAACCCAATGCAATCTGTGAATCACTGTTGCAGCAATTGTCCCTCTGCATTTTTGCTTTTTTTTCTTTGCCTGTTTCTTATCTATGTACTTTGTCACAGCTTATTTTTATTTTTTACAAAAGGCCTACTTCACTTTCTTCACCACATCAGAATTTATTATTCTTATATCCTTGGCAAGTGAACCAGCTGTTTTTCAAAGAGCAGGAAAAAACCCCACTACACCTTACCTGCTGACATTTCCTGTGTGTATTGCATTTCTGTATGTATTTTACAGGATTTTTTTTTTGTCATTGCTTGAACAGATGTACTTTATGGACGTAGTCATTTTATCCATATTGATTTATTCTAAGTTTCAGTAGCTCACTTGCTTTGAATTTCCATCCAAACTCCTTAGTAGCAAATATTATGTTGCAGAAGTTTCAAGAAAAGAGATGCCAGCTAGATATTCTGGAAGGAGTAAACCAAGGTTATTTTGTACAGGTGTTTCATAAAGGAAAGTATATTTTGGTAAAGGTATAGATACAAGAAACTTGTATGAAAAGTTGGAATTTCAGGGTCATAAGATACTCTGTTTTCCAATGCAGGTAGGAAACATGACTTGTAACAGTTTGGACACCTGGTTGATTTTATTAATGGTCCTGTGTGAAGTGGTAGTATTCCATTAAAATGTGACATTTCAGATACCACAAACTGGTACCAAAGAGTTACTATCTAATTAGCAGCCCAGTTACTTTGTCACTGCTGAGTCAGTGCAGAGTTGAAGTTGGAACTTCCATAGACTGCTGTGTGTCATTCGTGTACTTGAACAGAGAGAAGCCTCTAAGTTATGGAAGAAAGGATTACTATGATTTTATTGGAGTGTGATGGAATAATTGTCTAATGTAGGCATTTTTAAGATCAACATGAAAGTATTCTAAAATTGCAGTTTAGTTTTCAAAGGCACATCCATGCTGAACTTTTTTTTCTTTTATAAACATCACATTTTCAAATAGTATTACAAATCTTGAAATCCCCTGCCCAGCCTTTGGAAGGCTGGTAAGTGAAGCTTGACATGTACTGCAAACCAGGGAAATAATTCTTTGCCAAGGTCTTCTTTGTTAAGCAAATTGTTTCATAGATGAAGCAACATTGCAGTTGCCACACCATCATAATTACCTGTGATATCTATAATATATATCATGCATTTTGAGTGTTTTCAGCTGGTTTGAATACATATCTCTTCTTCATGTGTAACTTTATGACACAAGAATCATTAGAATTGCTTGGAACTTGAGGACTTTTTTGCAGAAAATCTCATGCCCAGGGTCAGTTTATAGCTTCCTCATTTTTAAAAATAATTAACTTTTGTTCCTTTATTTTACATGCCTTTTTTTTGTTTGTTTGTTTGTTTGTTTGTTTGGGGGGTGCATTTTATTATTTAGGAGACATTGATGACTACAGTGCTGAAGTAGAAGAAATCCTTCCTCAGCATCTACAGCCAACTTCAAGTTCTGGTCTTGGAACCTCCCCAAGCTCTTCACCACGTTCCAGTCCCTGTCAATCCCCTACACTGTCAGATGGACCTACCCTCCCAGTGAGACCAAGCCGAGCACCCACAAAGACTCCTGGACCACCTGTTTCTACACACAGTGTGTATTGCATTGCTCAACTGCCTATATTACAGCTCTGCAATCTGTCAGCTGTAGGCCCAGTGGTAGAATACTAGCTTATATTTTTAATAGAGATTTTAGGTTAATGTAAAAGGCTGTACTGCAAAAGACTATCTAGTATTTTATGCATAAGCAGCCTTGGGCAATTCACCTCATTCTTTGTGTCTCAGTTTTCCTCATGGGCAGTGAAAGAGCTTTGTTTCCTGAGTCTAATATTTAGTATGCTGTCCCCTGGTCTGCCCTGTTGCAAACTCATTTACTCTACTTCTTTAGCATTTCCTCATGAAAGAGACATCTCAGAAAGTTATGTGATAATAGGCTTTCTAAGTTGATTAGTTTAAAACCTCTGTTCAACAATTTTGTTGCAATGGGTCAATAAAATCCTAGTTCACCTTAGTCATACTCTTCAAATGCAGCCCATTTCAATTAATGCTCCTATCAGTTGTCATATGTAATGTGTAATCAGCAGATTTGTAAATTGGGTGTAGAAAATGAAAGTTTCTGTTTAAACTGAACTTCACTATGGACATTTAGGATTACATTGTTTTAGAATGGCTTCTGGAACTAACATTATGTCACATAATTTGGAGTAACTTTACCAAGACTGCTAAGATGCCTTCAGAAATCCCCTGGTAACATTTGTTTCCAGAGCATTTAGTTCACAGATACGGCTCAAAATGTAAATTTGGAACTCTGCAGTCTGTGAGTGTGTTCAAGGCCAGGTTGGACAAGGCCTTGAGTGACCTGTACTAGTGGGAGGTGTCCCTGCCTATGGCAGGGGGTTGGAACTAGATGATCTTTGAGGTCCCTTCCAACCTTACCATTCTATGATTCTGTGATTCAGGGGGTTGGAACTAGATGAACCTTGAGGTCCCTTCCAACCTTACCATTCTATGATTTTATGCTTCTATGATTCAATGAAAAGCATATACTGATTAAAGTGTATAAGACAAAAATTTTGGTTTATGAAATCTACTTCTTTGCACCAGTGCTTATCCCTCATTTTCCTTCTCTCATATCAGTTTTTCCAGGACTGGCTGTCCTCTCTGTGAAAACAACTTGCTTTACTGTGATTAGAATGCACAAGTGATTCATTTTTTGCATTGTGTTCTTCAGCTGAACCTCAGCTTGGTGCCCAGCAGAAGGAGTCTTCTCAGAGCTTGGAGCCTAAGCGTCCTCCACCACCTCGCCCTGTCGCTCCTCCTGCACGTCCAGCTCCACCACAGAGGCCACCTCCACCATCAGGTAATGTGGTTACCTTTATCAGGTGGTCAGGAATGTTTTGTTTCAAGTCTGTGAGATGAACTTTGAAGTCCATACCTAAAGTACACATTATATTGTTGGTTTGGGGCCAAATGGAAATACCATTTTATCACTGAAATGTTTAGTTTGTAGTGTTAATAGCAGGAACAGTACAGGAGATAATAAGATATTTTTCAGTACCATTTAAATATTACTGAGTTTGCTTAGTTGAGTAATTTTTAATTTTTTGGTAGTTATTTTCACAGTTTAAAAATGCAGGCTTCCTATAGCAGTATTTGCTCAACGTTTTCATGTTTATAGCATCTTCATTTTTAAAAGACAAGAGAAATCTTGTGCATTCATTGACTTGTATTCCTTTTAAGTTTGGCATCAATATGTATGCATTTTGTTATGTCCGAGTTCTTAATGTAGAGTTCATATGGATCATATGAAAATATAAACACCTGAGCACTAAGAGAAACTGGATGTTCAGAAGCATATGGGCAACAGAGTTAATAACAAAATGACCCTTGTCATTTTTAACTTTCTCATTCTTTTTCTTCCTTCTTACTGTACTGATATTTTTCATTATTGCTGCATTCATTTCTTAAATACTGTAAGGCGGTAGGAGTCCTGCACCTGCTAGAAAAGAATTTGGAGGTAATGATTTTAATTGTTTTCAAATATGACTACATAGCAAAACTACTATGGTGCTCAATTGTGACAATATTAATATGATGATGTCCAAAGGTATGAAAATGGGTAATTCTTGAATGTCAGTGTCATTTCTTTCCCAGAGTTTGTATCCCACTCTGAACTACATTTGACTTTTTCGTGAAACAAAATTTATCCCAAAGTTGGTACATTATAGTCAGAGAAATTAAAGTTATATCAGGGTTTTATTACATTGTCCTGATCAAAGTATATCCAGCTAACATTTCTGTTAAAGCAGAAAGTTGTCTTTGGTTTGACAAGGCTAGCTTTTTTCCTCAAAGTCCATGACAAGGAGCATTGTAAAATGGATTGTCATTTTAGCTACTTGTAGTGATTAACCATTGTCCAAGCTGAAACTGCTGCTGGTCTGGCCCAGTTTCCCCTGGATGATCAGCAGTTAACAGAGTGCTCCAAATCACTGAGCTATATTTGTCTCTAAGCTGAACACTGACATATGGGTGGTTAATTTCCTGTTTTCAAGTCTGAAATGTGCTCTGAAATCATTCATAGAGACGTGAAACATCCTCCCTAGTTCTTGAAACTAGGGTGTATTTCAGAAACACATTGTTAGCAAAGGAATTTATTCAATGACTTTGAAGGCACTTGAAAGATACAGGTCTTTACAAAGTATCAAATCTCTACATTTTCCCTTAAATCTTTCCCTTTTGATAATGCTGAGGGCCTTATCAACTCTTCAGGCTAGTTTTGGGTTTTTTCCCAGCCTGATCTAGTTTTGCATGTAATAACTCTTGCATTCTCAGAAATGCTGCTGCTTGACACTAATCTTTGTCTTTCTTTGTCACACTGTTCATAGTTGAACTGTCCAGCTTGGACTTCAGTCAGCTCATTAGTACATGGGATAGAGGGAGAAGAGTTAGTGGCCCTATAATACTTTCTTAATGGCTTTTCAGACACTGCCACTCAGTTGGTAAGAAAGAGGATTTTTGTGAGGAAATAACTGACAAGTTTTGAGCAATCTCAGAACGTAAGTAAACTGGTTTACACAGTATTTAAGTATCAGCTAACATATTCTGCTGTCAGGCAGAGATGTAAGTACCTCTTACATGCAGTTGAATGGAGGAGGTTATTGTGCCAAAGGCATAATATTTCAACTTTGTTAAAATGCTTAATTTTTAGAGGCCAGACAGTTTAAATACAATGTGCAACATATGTGAGATTTAATTCATTGTACTACTTCAGTCCTATATAGTTTTATGTGCACTGACACAATCCTGTTTGACAGATTTGCCTCAATTGTGCAAAGACTAGCCTCCATTTTTGGGTTGTTTTTTTACACTCTTTCCCAACATAACTTTCCATAAAGAATTGTAACTTGCATAAAACTTTCTTGTTATACAATCTTTTTAAAGGGATTGTAGTATATATACTTTTTTTTTTTTTTCATATATTGTTCTGACCTAAAGCCCATCTCACTTTTTCTGTGCTCTTCATTTTCCACTCATGGCATAATGCTTTGCTTTACAGTGATACCTGAGCTGAGCTCTGAGCAAGCTAGCACAGGACTGGGAACAATATAAATGTTGCTATGCTTGGGGAAATGGCATCTGTTTCTCTTACCTAGAATGAAGGCTCCTAAAGCACTGTGAAAATATCCCTGTGTATCATCCTTTAGGTTTCTGTTGCACATGCAAAGTGACCTTGACCATATCTTTAATGTTGTGCATTTTAAATGTTACTTTTTTTGTTGGCCCTTTTTCTTTCTTTTTCTCATGCGTTCTAACTTTTTTTTTTTTTTTTCCTGAGAGCTTTCCTCCCTTCAATGCCTGTAACATTTCTTCTAATGGCTCAATATGCTTTGAAGATGGGAGCAGAATTTGGACATCTAAGTTTTTGGGTGTTTTAGTTTGGTCATATTGTACATCAGAACTAACTTGGAACTCAAAGAAACAAGGCTGTGTACTCACTGCAGGAATTTGCAAACCATAGACTTTTTGCCTGCTAAATACAAAAGATTTCCACTGAGGATTTGATTTTAGCAGCTGTCAGGTTTTTATAGTTGAAAATCAAAAGGGTGCACTCTGTTTATGCAAAAAAAAAAATTCAAAAACTAATATATTACAGATTAATTTTTTGCAGAACATTAAAAATTACAAAGGCTGCTTAATAGCCAGTTACTTGAAGTTAAAAAATAACATTTGTTTGTCTGATTTCCTCTAATGATATTGCTGAGATTTTTCCTGATTAATGTAAAAAAAGGCTTACGGTTGTCTTAGCACTGGTTTAAACTGTTAAAATGGGATTAAGACTGAGAGAAAGCACAGTATTTTCAGTATATGCAACAATTTGGGTAAATGCATTACATTTTCAGTGTGATTTTCCTCCAAACAAATAAAACAAACCTAGAATATACAGTAATAAAGTTGACATTAAAGAAATGCAAATATGTTAAATTATGAAAATATATGCACTAAAGAAGCAAGGGGATTGTAGCTAGGTGATCCTTGAGTTCCCTCCCAGTCCTGACAATTCTGTGATTCTCAGATACTTATTAGTTTACACTTGTATTTATAGTCACATTAGCCTTCCAATAAGTGTTCAACATCTTTAATTTTCTCTTGTTGCTGTTTGGGGTTTTTGGCAGAGTAGAGTTCATGGGTTTTGAATCTCCCCCTTTACTCTGCTCTCGTCAGACCTGGAGTCCTGTGTGCAGTTCTGGAGCCCCCAGCACAGGAAGGACATGGAACTGTTGGAGCGGGTCCAGAGGAGGCCACAAAGATGATCAGAGGGCTGCAGCAGCTCTGCTATGAGGACAGGCAGAGCCTGGAACTCACCCAGAATACGTAACATAGACTAGTATTTAACATCTTTGAACTAGATGTTCAGCAAAAGCAGAGATCTGACTTATCTGGAGATAATCACATACCAGCCTCATCTGCAGCCTTCACTCTTCCTACTCTGAGTGACACCTCCATGCATATCTGACAAAATTCACAGCAGTCCTTCCAGATCATAGAGAGCTTCTGAGCAGCTACCACACATTGGCACATGATCAGAAAGCATCAGGTTGTGTCATTGCTAAGGCAAAAGTTGCTCTTAAGGTAGGCTCCTTGTACAGTGGCTCCCTTGCCTTTCTTTATACTTGAGCCACTCCAGAGCTGCCAGATGTTGCTGTTATTTTTTCCTATGCACATGCCTTGAGGATTTCTCCTTGCATACTGTCTAGTTATCTACGTCCTGCCAGGTTTTTACCATACAATTTTATAGACCCAGGATATGCTTGATCATACTGCAGAAATAAAGCAATTGAGCATGATTATGCATGATTGAAAATACTCTTTCTCTCAGTCTGAACTGTACATCTACTGTGCACCAGTTGATACAGCTTTCCCAAGTACAGAGTGCTGCTTGGAGATAAGTTAATGATACAGTTCTGTAGGATACAATGCATTCTATAAAGTGGGAAACATTTCTTCCATAAAATTACTCAAATATAGTCATGGCAGAAATAGTATTCTCCTAAATTACAAGAAGCAGAATTAATGGTGATGGTGGAAGTGATGTACCTGTTTATTTTCAAGTATTTGAGTGTAAGTATGTGCTTTACTGTCAAAGAGTTTCAAGGCTGATATTTAACATTCTGAATTTAGAAAAGTTTGTAGAAAGTGAATACTGCAAAAATGTAAAACTGAAATAATGGCACATTTCTATACGTGATCATACTTGCTGACCTCTAATTCATAACAGTCTGGCTTCCCCATGCTGCTACAAACAGTTATTTCCTACATGTAACTACAGTCTAGCTAGACCATTTTTATATAAAGATGTCTTGTGGCAGTGTTCTTTCTGGTTTTGCTTTCTCAATCTACTGCTTTTCTTATGCAATGTACAGCTTCTCTTCTTTCTCTGAAAAGGTCTTGGAGCTCCTCCCAGTCCTGGGGTAGCTAGGAGAGAATTAGAAGGTAACACACTGATTTTTGTATTCTAGATATGGACTTCTAATTTAATACCTGACTAATATTGTTGCCTTCGTGGTACTAAAGGAGGTTTCATGAAGGTATTTAATGTATAGGACTTTCCTTCTTTTATTTAGCACAGTTTTCAGAATACCAAGTTGCTTCTTGATTTGGAGTGGTGGTGTGAACTGTTCTAGAAGGCAGTCCTGATTCACGAAACATTAAGTGAAAACTTACACTGCACTGATTAAGAAGAATGCCTTCAAGATTGACTCTCAGGAGAAGCTGTAGGTGACTGATCACTTGTAACTAAATCAGGACTCTAGGAAGCCTAATTTTTTATAAAGAACTACATATATTTTGGGGAGGGAAACTTTCATTTGAACAATTTAGCCTATACTTTAATATTTTGTCTCTTTCTAAAGAGCTCAGTGTAGATATTTTTATTCTGATACCTAAAGGTCTATGACATACATTTATGAGAAGTATTTTTCTTGCATTATTCTAGTTGGAGTATGTGCATAGAGTGTTGAATGGGTCCTGTTTTAGCTGTGCCATGGTTTTGGGTTTCTTCCTGTCTCTTCAGGAATGTATCCCATTGTGAAAAAATAAAGGTATGGCAATAAAAGTTCGAATATAGTCACAGCCAGGACATCCTCCTCTGTGCTACAATTAATTTTGGATATATTACTGGTTCATTTTTCTAAGCTGGCAGAATAGCTATATGCACAGAATAGTTTGGGTTGGAAGAGACCTCTGGTGGTTATCTAGTCCAACCTCCTGGCTAAACTGGTGCCAGGTTCCTCAGGGTATGAGGTGTATTACTGAGAACTGTACCCAGAAACCCATTCTAACCATTTTTAGGAAAGCAGAGCTGTCTGACAACTGGAAACCAGTTTGATAAACTGTGTTATGTACCACAGAATATTCCTTTCAGTTACTGTAACTGACATGGTGATTTTACCTCCCTGGGAAACAGGCAACAGAAATACAAGCCAGAATCATAAACCTCTTTGCCTGTTAGAAATTGTGCACTTGGCTGAGGTAATTTTTTCCTATCTTGCACTTCACAACTTGAATGTTGCATACAAGACTGTCATCAGCATCAGCATGTAAATGTTGAGGTTGGTGCTATAATATATCTATCCCATAAACAAAATGAGTAAGTTCAGGAACTTCAGTGTAGACCCTGTAGATTGCTGAGCCATGTACAACTACAGATGTATTCTTCTAATGGCATATTTTTTTGAATCAGCATATTACATAAGTTCTCTTTGTTTTAAAGACTGCTGTTAGAATATCTGCAGAGTATACTACTAAAGAAAACAACTTCTTCTAGCACAATTGAGAACCCAGGGTACCCGTACAAGTGGGTGTCTTTAGCTTGCAACAAATAGGAGGTGATTTGACTTAATTTATAATTAGAATAGAATAGAATTTATATTCTATAATTCTAGAATAATTCTATAAATAGATTTAGAGGTCAAATTACTCCACATGTGCCACGGGGTAACAGCATGCTGGAGTAACGTCTTAGCTGATGGATAGACTTTAATATGTAACAACTCTAAAAAAAATCACTAATGTCTTTTTGCTCCCATTTCCATTAGTGGTAATGTACCATTGCTGTGTAATACCTGTTTGTAGCTTATCTAACAAAGATAATCTAATCTTTTTTCATGCTTCAAAGCACAAAAAAGTCCTGGAACACAAAGGAAAGATAACTTAGGTAATGCAAATACATGCTTTGTACTAATTGCAGAAATAAGCTGATTCTGACATAGGGTCTAAGTCAACCATATCTAATGTCTGTTCCAGTTCGTAGTCAGCCTCCACCTTCAGCTGGAATTTCAAGCGCAGGTCCTGCTGGATACGGTGCAACCAGACCGGTAGGTATTCGGTCTTAAGTTCATTTCCCTCCTACGTTTCTCCAGTTTATTACACTGGCAGTGGGGTTTTGAAAGTCATAACTGTAAGGAAACNCTTCCCTGAGAGAGTCATTCCCCACTGGAATGGGCTGCCCAGGGAGGTGGTGGAGTCACTGTCCCTGGAGGTGTTCAAGGCGGGTTTAGACGTGGCACTTGGTGCCATGGTCTAGTCTTGAGGTCTGTGGTAACAGGTTGGACTTGATGATCTTTGAGGTCTCTTCCAACCTTGGTGATACTGTGATACTGTGAAACTGGTGGCTAGTCATTTTACAGTTTGTATGAATTCCCTCAGCAAATCCTGTTTACTAAAAATAGGCCAAAATATAGTTACTGGACATGACTTCATTTTGTACTCTATACAGTCACTTCATAGGCTCCTAAATAATACTACATTTTATGTCCATTAAAAAAAAAAAAAAAGAAATCCTGCCAAGTGCAAAGTTACTCTTTGTATCATATGTTCCCGTTGACTACATTGTTGATTTGGTATTAGAAAATATATTACCTTCTGTGCTGAAATGTATATCCTGATGGCAGGCAGTATTACATAGGCAGTAGGTGTATTAGCTTTTTGAAGAGATTGACGATTTTTTTTACAGCATGTTGGGTAGAGTTTAGTGGCTTAAGGTTGGTGCATCAAATGAATGCTCCATGTATTCTTTCAAACAGGACATGTTGCAGGAGCACAGCCAAGTGATTCTCCCCTGCCTGTTTTTCTGCATCAGATATTCTTGATGCCTGATGTGAACTGCATTCATTTTATGCCTTAGCCTCTCTGACGTTGTCACTACATGCTCAAGCTGCGTTTCTGTGCTAGGATAATGCTAACTACTCGGTATGCAATGAAATTTTGTGTTGTCTTTATAAAAATTCATTATGATAAAGGTCTTCAGTTACCATTCAAACATTCAACTATTTCGACAAAACATTCAACAAATATTAGTTCTGTGTTTTGCTGTTTTGTTTGTGGAAATGAACCAAAGGAAGTGAATGAAGGATATATGGATACTTCAATGCTTCACTATAAACAAGAAAACAAAAGATGGAAGACAGCTGCCTTATTTCTCTTAGCAGCAGCAAGCAGGAGCCTTGTATTAGGGAAAGGAAAAGTGTTTTGGAGCCACAGTGCTAAAACTGACAGCATAATTTCTTAGAGCAAAGCTGACTGTATCTCATCCTTTACAGATGTTAAGATTGCCTTTAAAAACAAACAAAAAACCCAAAACAGCAACAGAAAACAAAACACAACAAACCA
The DNA here is from genome assembly GCA_013399055.1 of Ramphastos sulfuratus. Classification (NCBI taxonomy): domain Eukaryota; kingdom Metazoa; phylum Chordata; class Aves; order Piciformes; family Ramphastidae; genus Ramphastos; species Ramphastos sulfuratus. Next base: position 180,106 of record WBNM01015699.1, on the reverse strand, counting down.
ACCAAAGAAATGTATTAGAAGGTCTGAAAAATAATTAACTTCCTAAGACCTGTTTGGCCTTTCAAATCTTTGTTCAACCCTGGTTTGGATTTCCTAACTGACGTTGATTCTGTCCTTTTTCTCGGGCTGTGTTTTGAGCATTTAATTTCAAGGGCTTCAGCACCAGGGACAGTAGCCACAGTGGTTCCCCTTCCCACTGCATGCTCCAGGCGATTATTTTAGATCTCACTTCTGTTTCTTTTCTGTTCCTTTTTGATGTATCTGTATCTTTATCATTTTTTGGTTGTTCTTTTATTAAAATACATATTGAAATTTAATCCAATCATCCTTCTGCCCTGTCAAAGAAATGACAAAATGGATCGTGGCGATTAAAGGGGAGACAGATTTCAGAGGTTAGGTGGTTTAAACCATTTAGTAAGTTGCTAAATGGACTCAGGCAAGCATATGAATCTGATGTTATACAAAGTCTTTGAAGGAGAGTACATAGAGTAAAAGTAAGATGAAGGATGATCCTTGTTTTGTAGTGGTGAAGTTTCTTTGCTTCTTTTTAAGTCCTCTGTGTGGAGAGTTGTATAATAGAGCTTGTTATGAAAACCTTTTCCAGAATATCTACTGTTCCTAATATTTTGTCAATATACCAAGAACACAAAAGTTTAGAGAAAACAAATCTTACAAAACCATCTTGTGTCATGATGGTTTTGTGGTGGTTTTGTGTTGGGTTTTTTTCTGGATTTTTTGTTTGTTTGTTTATTTCTATTTTCTGAAATACATCAGTTTTGTTCTTTCACTATATAAAACTGACTGTAGTTGCTCTTTGCAAATGGCAGATAATAATTATTGCCTGAAAGGTAGATGGCGCCTGCATTGATGGTGGTGTATCAATGTGTCCTTACAAGATCTCCAAACAAAGTAGTTGCTGATGTTGCTTTTTGTTGCTTACAGTAACTCATATATATAAAATTAACATTAAAGCTACCAAAATAGTGTTTCTAACATTTTTGCACAGTTAATTGTTTTATAAAAAGTTGAAGACCAGTGTAAAAATCCTTTGCTTTGAATTGAACATTAATGCTTTGAGAATGTCTTTGCTTTTATATGTGCATGAAAAATCAGTTCAGCAACAGTTACCAAATAATTTATTTTTCACAGAGCCCTAATCATCCTGAATCATTTAGCTGCAGATGACTGTAGATGACTATACAACCAAACTACAATTAAAATACTTTCTTTTTACCAATTATGTTAGACTGTCCCACCTCGAGCTGGAGTTATTAGTGCACCACAAAGCCATGTCCGTCCCACTGGGGGAAGACCAGCACCTGACACTCAGACCAAACCAGCTGAACCACCAAGGGGTAAGTTTACTATAGAAGTTAAACCTAAATGTCAGCGTTCAGTCAAGAAGTACCATCTCTGGTTTGAGTGCTTTGTTTTCAACGGGTGCTTTGTTTTTTCACTAGAAATTAAGATTCTTAAATGTAGTAACATTTGGCAGTTTGTTAATCATCCACAAGCATAGTAAACAAGGCCAGGTGTAAGGTCCTGCACCTGGGTAGGCACAATCCCAAGCACAAATAAAGGCTGGGTGGTGAATGGCTGAGAGCAGCACTAAGGAAAAGGACCTGGGGGTCTGGGGTGATGAAAGCTCAACGTGAGCCTGCAGTGTGCGCATGCAGCCCAGACAGCAACCAAGTCCTGGGCTGCATCAAGAGCAGTGTGGGCAGCAGGGCAAGGGAGGGGATTCTGCCCATTTGCTCTGCTCTCCTGAGACCCCACCTGAAGTCCTGTGTGCAGTTCTGGAGCCCTCAGCACAGGAAGGACATGGAAGTGTTGGAGGGGGTCCAGAGGAGGCCACCAAGATGCTCAGAGGGCTGCGGCAGCTTTCCTATGAGGACAGGCTGAGAGAGTTGGGGCTCTGCAGCCTGGAGAAGAGAAGGCTTCCAGGAGACCTTATAGCAGCCTTCCAATATCTGAAGGGGGCCTACAGGAAGGCTGGGGAGGGACTATTGACAAGGTCTTGTAATGACAGGACAAGGGGCAATGAGTTTAAACTGGCAGAGGGGAGATTTAGACTGGATGTTAGGAGGAAGTTCTTTACAGTGAGGGTGGTGAGACACTGGCACAGGTTGCCCAGGGAGGTTGTGGCTGCTCCCTCCCTGGAGGTGTTCAAGGCCAGGTTGGACAAGGCCTTGAGTGACCTGTCCTAGTGGGAGGTGTCCCTGCCTATGGCAGGGGGTTGGAACTAGATGATCTTTGAGGTCCCTTCCAACCTCACCATTCTATGATTTTATGAAATCCTTATCAGATACTTGGCAGCCGTCAGATGAGATGTAGACCTATAGATTTCATGTTATCAAGATAAACTTTGATCAGATTGCTGTGTTTTAGTCTGGGCACATTGGTGTGTCCTGCCATGTCTGTTGATCACCTTATAACAAGTTTTCTCTGTTGCTCTGTTCTGTAATCATAACATCTGGAATAGCATTTATGTTTGAGTCTTAAACCTACTTCCTAAACTTACACACAAAGGGTTTTTTAAATTGTATTCATATCAAAACATGCATTTATAATAGTGACTTCCAAAATACTTTTCAATATAACTGAAGTACATTTAATAATTACATGGTTTCTGGTTCTCTCTTTTGTATCTATAGTAATAATTTTTAACCAAGGTATGCTGAGGTTTTGACGACTTCCAATCTAGTTGCCATGAACACCTGGTGTCCCTATAGCCCTTTCTTCTGCAGTTTTGTATGGTGCTTCCACAGCCATGCATTCTCATCTGTGCTGCTCTTAAGATTTTGTGATGGTTTGGGAGTTCCCTGCCCCCCCACACTTTGTAAAAATGACCCAGACTAGACTCAGCTGGCTGGAAGTTAGGAGATGAAGCTCTATTTACAGCTTAGCACGATATACAAGGAGATATATACACAATAGACAGGAATATTTACAGAAATATACAAGTTAAAGGGAATACAGAAACACAACACCCCTCCCAGAAATCAGAGACCCCGGGAGGGGCTTCCAACCACCCTTCCACCTTCTCCCCACCCCTACACCTTACCCCAGGGTTTGGCTTACGCGTAAGGTGAGTTGGGAGGATCGTCCAGGGGAGTTAGAAGGAAAGTGGTTAGTGAGGTTAGCAGAGAGGAAAAAGCAAGAAGCTTGACAGCCTGAGAGTGTCTGCAAGTTTGAGTGTCTTATCTTTGGTTTTGTATTCTTTTCTTAGACATCTCAGCAAGCCTATGAGTGAAGCAGACATCACCATTGTTTGCTTTTCACAGCCTATAATTTTCTCCATTAAAATATTCCAATTAGCCTCAAACCAGCACAGATTTCTCTTATATTTCTTTACAATGACAAACACTGCAAATACGCTTGCAGGCTCACCGTTGCTTCCCGAACCACTAAAGCCTCAGGCTGCTGGACCTGCTCAGCCCACCACTCAGCCACCACCTGTGCTAAGGATGCAGGAGCCTCTGACACCTGTGGCATCACATCCATCTCAGACAAGTGCCCCACAAAGTTTGGAACCCCCACAACCGCCTCCTCGTAGCCGATCGTCTCACAGTTTGCCTTCTGATTCCACTCCCTCACAGCAGCAAGTAAGTAAAAAATCACTTATGTATGTTTTTTGTTATGTAAATTAACACAGCTTGTACTGAACGCTGTAGATTTGTGTGAAGCTCCTCAAGCAAGCAAATAAAAATAATGGTCAAAAGATTACATTCAAAGATCCATCAGGCTCTAGTAGGATAATACTTACATGGTTATGTATTGTCTATGAATAACTAACATTTTAAATACTAAACATGTAAATCTAGCATAAGAAATCTAAAGTTAAAACTAACAGGTAGCTTGTTCTTAAAATTATGTTGTTTGACAACTTTGTGTGGAAAAATACTCAATCTAAGGAACTTAATTTTATAATGACATGTGTATGACTTAACCTGCAGAGTAACTAGCCAGCACAGGTTTTGATTATATAAAGTCATCTTTACAGATTGCATGATACTGTGCTCTATGTTGATGATAATTCATTGCAGAAAGACAATATGATACATACTTAATAGAAATACATTTCTCTGCATTCCCTAGTGTCAATTAAAATATAGAAACATATAATCTGAAAATTTAGTGCAGTAACATGAATATTCTGTTATATGGGTCCATTTAGAGTGTTACTTTCCAAACAAACAAAAAAACCCCAACCAAAACCAACCAACCCAAAATCCCCCAAACAATCAACCCCCCCCCACACACCTACTTTTAGGAAAAGCTGTAGTTTTGCTGTGGAGGGGGTAATTGATTACTGCGAGACGATATTTTTAAAATATTAATATATAGTTTATTAATATTAAATATTCGGAACTCGCACCACCCCAACCACCATTTAATAATAATAACAGGCTCTTTGCAACGTTATGGAAACTATAGACAGGTTATAACAGGATCTGGAAATAACTATTAAATATATACATTAACTGAACTCGATTTAAACTGGAAGAGAAGGTTTTGCGGCCAGTATGCCGCTTGTGGCCAGTTACGCCGCTTGCTCACTAGATAGACACAAGGAGCAACTTTCTGCTTATGGCAGAAGGCAATCAATAATTACAAGAGGCTTTGGTATTTACTCGAAAAAAAGGTATTATCTGACAGTACCCAAGGCTCGTGGCGGGGTTGCTGTCGGTATCCGTCTTCAGGCTTAAGAGTTTCCCCAGGCTACTGGGCGCTGGAGAAAGGAGAAAGACGATCTCTGACCTGGTCCTGGCTCTCTTGGCAGCAGGCTCTCATGTGCAGGCAGGACGTCTTGTGGTGTGCAGTCCCGCCATGGTATCACGCTGGCGGTGCAGGCCGAATGCGTGGAGGCAGCAGGCACGGATGCAAGCAGACACACCTTGTAATGGCGAAAGGCACGCACCCTGTGTTCCCTGCTCCTTTTATCCAATACACCCTGAAGATTAATGGGCCTTTGGACACGAGATAGCCAATCAAATGGCAGTTAGCCAAGATTTGGCCATACTGGGTGAAGCCATAGGCTTGCTTTACCCTTTTTTGGGCAGATCATGGGCCTTGCATAAGGCAACCGTGTGCACCCTGTTTACCGCAGTTGCTGGGCTGACCCCAGACCCCAGACTTAGTGGCGCCAGGTTCTTTGTCCCTTTTCCTGCGGTTGCTCTCCCCAAAACAGAAGGAGGGAGAGCAGAAAAACATGCCTGGGCAAGCCAGGACATGTACAAGCCTAATTTGGCCTGTTTAGGCCTATCACGACAAGTTTAACTGCTTTTTTAAAACCTACTGCATTTTAAAGTGTTGTACATACATACGTAGCTATGTATGGAAGGCTCAAGTACTTTACTCAAGTCTAGCGTTGTTAGTTTTTACAGTACCAGGTGCTAGTAGACTACTTGAATGAAAGCACAAATTCATTTGTGCCTGCTTCTTACCAAGAGTAAATCTGTAGGTTTTTTTCTGGTGTTCCGGTTTTCTTTAAACATATACTCAGCTTTAGAAACCTCTGACTACTTAAGTTTTCATTAGTGCTTTAGATTTTACCTTAAGTCTACTTCTGAAGCCCATTTTCACTAAAGCAGTTGGTTAATGCTTATTTTATAGCACAGTGAAGCACCAAGTTCAGTCCTTAGTGAATCGATTTTAAGTTCTTATTAAAAAAGATCTTTAAATGCTCTTCCTTTCTTACTCCTGAAACTCTCTTTCTGCCTGTGAACTTTTTTCATTTTGGAAATGTAGGGCAAAACATAGAGAATATTTTTCAATATACAGGTAGAATATTAGGACTAGTTGTAGTTTGTTAGAAAGTACAAAGCATTGCCAGCAAAGAATACACATGGAGGCTTATGATGCTTGAGAACATAATGATTTTGTGAATAGACAAAGATTGCATTGTGCCTCTTTTGAAAGCCTCACACTTTCTATATGCAGTTTTACCACTGAGCATATTGTGAAGGAGGTGAAAACAGTTCTTTCAAAATTACTATGAAAGTTACACTTATGTGTGTATATATATATATATATATACAACCATCAAAAAAGTGCTTAAGAACACTGTAAACAGCTTTGTCGTGCTGTGGCTGTATTGTAAACAGTATCCAAACCAGGTAGTTTAAGACTAGTTCAGGCAACTGTAATTTTCTTTGCAGTCAGATTTCTTTGATTAACATAGGTTGTGCAATCATGAGAAAGGCCCATGTTGAGCTTCAGCTTTTATCTCCAGATTAGGGCTTTTTATTTCTGTTTTCTTCTCTTTATCTTGAGTTTCATTAAATGAGGTTTCTGTCATTTCTTGATTATAATTTGTAAATACAAAGTTTTTCTCAGAGAAAGTCTTTACATAAATACAAACTCTTTTGAGAGGTAGTGTATTCCAAGTCCATCCTTTGATTCAAAGCTTGGTTGTGATATTTAAGAATGTAAATCTCTCCTTACAAAAAGAATTGATTGTATAAAGTGTGAATGTTCAGGACTATAGATTACCAAGCAATATATTAAAAAGGCAGCTATTGTAAATAAGTGTTATTAATTGTAAATTAAGGATACTTGGTGTTTCAGTTAAGAAATTTTATAATTTTTTTTATCTTGAAAAACTCTTCCTATAGATGAATGAATTAGACCATCAGTAGTCAAATTCTTTTAATCAGTCTTCAAAAAAATAGCACAGTGAGCTGCACAATGCATGTCTGTATGGAAATAATACTAGAATTGGCTTGAACTGGGTTTTTTGACTGTTAATGGTAGGTCTTTATAAACCTTACAACAGAATACAAGAAAACTTTAGTATAGTGTATAATAAATATTTGTGGTTTGTATTAATATCTTTTAAAATGGCTTTGTGAAGACTTAAAAGTATTTTTAATATGAGGCTGCTTTGTTACTTGGATCTTCTTCCTAATTTTCTTTCCTTTGATGTCTGTTTCTCTTTCACAAGCAGGAGCAACCATCAGGGTAACAGGTATCTATTTACCAATCTTGTATGTGGTCTCCATCTATTCAAGCAGAAAAGATGTATGAATCTTGTTTTCATACATCTGCAGTCTCATCTACATTAAAAATCACCTGTCTGCATTAATGACTCTCATATCATAGTTTTGCTTTTTCCTTTCATAATGCAATTAAAGTCAATACAGGTAACTGTATTAGAGCCATAGCAAATATTTGCTTCATCATCTTTTATGAAACAAATGGAACCTCACATATGTCGTGTAGTCAATGCTGAATCTCCTGGTCTCAGTCTATTTGGAAAAAAGGAGTGGGTATTTGAGTTAGCATTTCTCTCTAATACAAATAAATCCCAATGCAATTGCACTGCCAATGCTTTTTTTTCCAAAGCTGTCCCATAATTCACATTTCTTAAACAACAGGGAGCTTCCTATTAACCAAAATAAAATATACTGTTTGCCACAATTTTTTAAAGCCTTTGGTTCCAGAATTACTCAGAGGAAACTTTTGTTTACAATAAAGGGCAAATGAGATTCACAGTTTCTTTGGGATCTTGTGCTTTTTTATTACTTGGTTAATGAATGCAGAACTTAATGAGCAGGTGCCAAGCTGCATTTCATTCATATTCTTTCTTCAATTCCTCACATTTCTCCCCTCAGTTACTTGATGTTTTAATATTATTTTCAAAATATCTTACTTTATACATTAAAAAAGTAACAACACTGAACTACTCTTATTTACAGTTTGGTAATGTGAGGCCTCACCTATTCCAGAAACTCTCTGACACAGGGTACCTGGGATGCATGTAACTGACATTGTTGTTTCAAAAAAACACCAGAACAAGTGCACTGTTGCCAGCATTTGTTTCTCCAGCCAACCAATTGAAGCACAACTTCAAATTTTTAAAAGAAATTGCTATGCTGGGTAGATCAGGAGGAAATTTGGCTTAATCTTCTTATTTCTGAGAGTGTCTAAAGGTGTAGTGCCACAGGCAGTGGATATGTGAAGACACATTTCAAGATATTCATCACAAATGCAGTTAAAACAAGAAGTTTAAAGACTGAGGTTAGGCTACCATTATATTGCATTTGAGTTGATGGTTTTAGCTAGTACCCTAGTTCATGAAAGCATTAGTTAACAGAATCTTCATTCTAAATATCCAAGCTATTTGGGTATATTAAGGTGATGCACTGAAATTACAAATCTCTTTGTGAAAATTTGAATCATCAGAAGCTGTTTTAACTTAAACTTAATTCTTTGCATTTGCTTAATAAGGGGAAACCCCAAACTCTGTTTTGTCAGTGTGATGACTTGAACAAAGGTAGATATTCCATCTTTTGTTGTTACAAGGTATAAAAGTTGCACTGTTTGACAAAATTTGCAAAACGAGGGATATTTTGTTTTTAAAAGATCAGAAATCCTGTGGAGAGAATGGTCTCCATTTGGTATTATTCTAAACAATGATAACTTGCCATTTTAAAGTATTACAAACTGGTGATTGTACCTTCATATGTCAAGAGGCACCTGGAGATGCCCACAGATGCATAGGTCTACGGAGAAATGTCTGAAATGCATATACTAATAACACTAATTTTTCTTTTCATTGTGATGCTTAAATATTGCTTGCAACATTAGTGTTATGAACTCTCAAACAATGAAACCTAGAGCTGTTTATTTTGTATTTGTGCTGTTATCACTTGTTTAGAATGCAGCATCATTTCCCAAGTTTCTTAAAAGATTCCCTTATATACAATGTCCACTAGTGCTTTTGACCTGCATGAAGTAAATTCAAGCTGCATCAACCAACAAGGGGGAAAAATGTGTCTAATGACTAGCAGGCTTTTCTTCAGAGAAGGGGTTAAGGGTTATTGTTTTCTAGAAAAGAAACAGTCATTCTACCAAAAGTGCACTGTACAAGTTACAACCAAATTGTATGGCAGTTTCAATTTAAGTCCAAGAGGTGCTTTTCCTCTCCCAGAAGACTGAGAAATGGGGAATTAGTAGTAACAGTCTTAGAACAGGCAGCCACATGATTACTAAGCACCTTGTTTTCTTTCCAGATCAAAACAAACGGAACGTATGGCCCTAAACTTGAACCACAGTTATACAGTGACCCTTTCGAAGATTTGTCATTTAAGCTGCTTGTGTCAAAGATGCAGACGCCTGTTTCAACATCACCTGTCCTGTCTTCAAACCAAAAGGAGTTAATACAGTTGCCTTCAGCAACACAAAGAAATGCTGATATTTTGGATACTGTAAATTGCATGCCACCAATGCCTCCTATTCCAACCTTCAACACATCCCAGGAACGTAAACGCAGCTCTCCAAATCCATTTGTTACTGGACTGAACTGCACAAATCCATTCACTGAAAGAACTCCTAATGCTGGAAACCCATTTAGAGTGGAAAGGCAAGAGTCTCAGATAACTTCTCATTTCCTAGAGGGACGTGCTGCTTGCAATCCTTTCCCTTCTCTAAATCCCCCCAGCTGTAATACAAGTAAGCCTGTATTTTCCGTTGACGCAGCTGACAACACTTTTTGTTTGCGAAGTAAATCTTTCATGGTAAAAAATGTACAGCCAAAAGGATGGGTAACGTTTGATGATGATGATGATAACTTCAACATAAAGCTAAAGCCATCTAAAAGTGTTCCAGATTTTAAGCAGATCAGTTCCAGGAAGTCATCTGGATCTCCAGATTTGCTGGGCACTGGACAAAATACTTTTCTTGGTTCAGACTTTAACTTTGATAACGATTGGAATAGAAGTTCTACTGATGGCTTCTATACAATGCCAGCAAGAAGACCACCTGCACCTCCTATACCATCAAGAATAACCAGCAACCAATCCCCTGCAGATCCTTTCATTTCTTTGGCACCGAAGGTGTCACCCACACAAGATTTTACAGAAAGATAGATGTTCAAAAATATAAGAAGTTATATTTGTTGCTACATTTATCCAGTAGATAATTGGGCATTTGAGATTATTCTGTGTGCAATAATTAATTGTTAAATGCACTGAACCTTAACTCCTAAGCAGCCACTATTACTGTGTGTATAAATTTTGAATATGTATATATGGTAGAGCACAAAAAATGGTCTGAAATTTATTCAAGTCCCAATGTAATAGTATTTGAATAGAAAGAGGAAAGAAGGATGAGCTACTAATCTCATTAAAATATCCAGTTGTGGAAGTAGTTTTTGCTTAGGGAGCTCTCACATTTCTGTTCCCCTTTGTGGAATCTTCAAAAAAAAAAAACAAACCCAGGCTCCCTGTTGGTAGCCACCCCATTCCCTTTTTACTGTTTTGTTAATTGATATTTATCAGTATTTACCAAAGAGCTGCCAAAGTTTATTGAGATTTGAATGTTGACAAGTATTGTTTAGAAGTGGTTTAATTTATAACAGAGGCTATGGATATTTGTAAGGTTTATATTTGAATTTGAGGCACAACAAAAATAGTTTAATTTCAAAACAGAAACAAAACTTTGTGTATTAATATATTCAATATTTGACTTCAGTTTTCCGTGTCAGTACATTTCAGCTGTTACTGTGATGTATACTCACTAGCATTACTTCAGAATAATTGTTCCATATCATCCATTTATCCACTACTATTTTAAACATAGGTTGTTTCCACAAATTGGAAACAAAACAAGTTTTCTCTCAACCTCTGGAAAAAAAATCCCCCTGGGTTTTGAGATACAAAGCAGTCTTTACCAGCTGCAGACCACATATCAGAGTTGGCTTGTCCCACACCTGCACATTAGAAGGGCTCTCTTGTCCTGCAGAAAAACCTGTGTGAAGGAAACAGCAGCCATATTACAATATCAGAGAAGGAAAAGTCACCTTAAATGACTGGGCTGTCTCCTCAGACATCTACCAGAGTTACTGCTGTACTTTTAAAATCTTTCCAAGAAAAACATAAAACAGTATTTTTCTGTCACTTCTGCAGTTAAGACTGATTACTCTTCACCCAGACGGGAACCATTCTCTGTGTGGTGCTGCTTTGAGGCCAGTGAAGGCTGACTCACAGTTCTACAGATTACTATAAAAGTGCAACTCTTGTGCTGTTACAATTTTCTGAAAGTCGCATCAGATTACATAAAATGTGGTATCTTATTATCAGTTTAAAATAACCAATTTCCTTATCTCCATTTACATATGCTATAAATATGTTATACTGTGCAGTTTTAGGACATAACTCTTACACTCAGCTGTGTACTTTCATCCAAAGCTGAACATGTCACACAATATTGTCACCTCTCAAGGGACTGCAAATACATGCCTACGTGCATGCTTGAGAGCAAATAGTACTGGTTCTGCTAAACCAGGGAGTAAAACACAACACTCGCTAGTATTTATACACAATGACAGTACTCTTTTTAAGCTCTCGAATGTTATCAAAACTTCATTTATCAACTAATCCTCTGTTCCTTTAAACAGTATATGGCTAGCCATGAGCTGCAGTTGGATAGAGGAGTGATGATAGTGAGTTTTATATTGTGCTTTTGGTTTTTTTTCTGTTCAGGTCATTAACCAGTACTTGTACATTTTAAACAGCAGTGGTACTTATACTCTTTGTGCTTCAGTATGTGAACTACCTTGTTTTAAACTGTTGCTATAAGCATCTGTGTGATTGGTGGTTAGGTATATTCTTACATTAGCAAAACAATTTTTGGGGGAAACTTTTTTGCTAGTGGGAGTTATGTGATAACTATGTTCTCCGTTGACTATTTAATTACAGTGATTTAAAAACTACTGTCCAAACTGTACCTGGTATACAGCACCTCTACACTTTATGAAATTACGGATACTGAGTACGGTACTGCAGAGATCACAAAGAAGTGCTCCAAACGTATAGTGTGTATGTATATAGCTAACCGCTGTAACTTGTATTAATGAAAACGATTACTAGCAGAAGTTCTGAAAATACTAAAGACTAAAATTAGAAACGCCCAACACATTCATCCGTGACTTCTGTGTTCCCCGTGGTAAACTGCTCAGTTTAAATGTACCGACTTTCTCGCTTGTGGCACACACGTGTTTATGGGTGTACCCTTCCCACAGCTGCAGTATTGGAACCCAGTGGCGTACAACATTCCGTGCCGAGCCTGTGGAAGGCGGTGGTGTAATCATGAAATAAACATACCTGCCCTTCAGTTCTCTAGCTCTCTCTGTCTGTATACCGAGGCTTCCCGACAGCCTCCTGCCCACGCTTCCACGCTCACAGTCGGCGCCAGGCGCGACGACGAGGGCAGCGGGAGGCCGGAAGCGGAAGCGCCGTGGGCCGGGGGGGGGGAGGGGCCGCGCCAGGTGACGGTTACTGTTGCTCGAAGCTCCTCGTGGGCGCCTGAGGCGGGTGCGCGCGGAGGGCGGGAGCGCAGCGGGGAGGGTGGCGCCGCTCCCTCAGGGCGGCCAAGAGGCGTCGGCGACGGCCATTCCCGTCCGCCGGTCTCTAGGGACGCGGATCGGTTGCTGTGGGGGGAGGGAAGACGGGCGGCGGCACTAACGGCCTGCTCGTCCTCTCCCCGTGCAGGCGTAGAGCCGCGCCGCTGCGGGCCCCGGCCCCACCATGGTGCGACTGCATGTGAAGCGCGGCGATGAGAGCCAGTTCCTGCTGGAAACGGCCGCCAGCGCCCCTCTCTCCGACCTGGTGCCCCTCGTCGCCCGTATTTACAACGGGAGGCTGAAGGTGCAGCGCCTCTGCTCAGGTACCGGCCCTACGGCCTCCTTCCCAGGGCACCCCCCACGCAGCGGTGGGCTGGCCACCTGCGTGGACCTGGCCGTACCTCCAACGGCTGCGGAGCTCTGAGGCCGGCAGATGAGTTCTCTGGAGAGCAGCGGGGCTTCGGCTGCCCTGGCCTTGAGCGCCCGCGCATGTTTGGGCCCCGCTGGCCCATGCGTTCGGAACTGACGGGCAGCACTAGGGTTTACCTGACCGCGAACTCGAGGGAGTTCTACACGGGCAGAAGTGAAGGAATACCTTTCAACCCCCAGTTTAGAAGCAGACATGCCATTCTCTCCTAAAATTTGGGAGAATACTCACCACAAACGTTAAACGACATGTAAATTCCCGCCTTCTGGTATTGCGATAGAGCTTTTTTGTTTGTTTTAGAGACCATATGTCTCTGAGCTTTACACTGCACATGGCTGAAAACTCATCTGTTGCGTGACTTAATTGCGGCGTGTCCTGTCCCATAGTGGCTGCATAAATCCTTTGCGACCAATGGTACACGCTTTGTGTGAATGAAGTTTTTTGTGTTGCCTATTGCATGTTTAGTGCAAGGCATCACCAGCCATGTGATAGAGAGTCAGTAGATGTGCCTAAATTAGTTTGATTCACCCTTGCACCCTTGCTGTATGTAGTGTATGAGACCTTGTATAGGCTAATTTGAAGTTCCAAACCTCAGGCACCATGGTTACTGTATCTTCAGCGCTTACTCTCTGTCCAGATCTGCTGTAGCTCCACAATGCTTGCCTTTGTTTTCTTGCGGGTGCCAATATTTCCAGCCGCAGCACCAGAATTTCTATTTACTTGGACTTGGAGTACTTCTGGCATGTCTTTTGTGAGATGGGTAATTAATACAATGATTGTAGAGAGGCTGGAGTACCTTCAAGACATGGATGCTGTGAGGTGGATTGACAGCTGGATAAGTTGTTCTGGGGGAAAAGTAGCGAGCATAGCTTGCAGGCTACGTTTCAGGTGCTGTAGGCTAGGTAAGGGTTAGGAAACCATCTCTACGTGCCGTCTGTTGTCACTGCATGAGGCTGTGCATTGGTAACCAGCATTTACACCTTTGTGTTGTCTCTGCTAGAACTGTCCTGCTTCTTGAATAGACAAATTACTATGGAGTGATTTATGTTTAGTTTTTCATTTCATACTGGGTGTGCCTCTGACTCTTTGGGTTGGAGGTAGTATGGGCAAATCTATAGGTAGTCCAGTTACATACACTCTAAACTGCAAAGAAATTAAATGTTGTGTAAAATAACACGTCTGTACATGTTGAGAAAAGTTACTTTCTCAAAGGTACTTAGTAACAGAACTATGCAGCCAGCTAAAGCTAACTGAGGAAATACCAAAATGAAAAAGTTTATGGCCCATAAATATTGTCTTGCTTTGCATACCTGCACTGTATTATTTATTATGTGATTTCATATATGAAAGGTGTTAATTGCAATATAATTCCAGCATATACATCTATATATGTGTATTTTTATGCCTTATCGTTTGTTCCACATGTGTAGCTCTTAAAACCTAGGAGTAAAATTCACCTACATGTATGTAACATGAAAGGCGTTTGGAAATGCTATATTCTCAATAACACAGATTTTTTTCTTTTATCTTTAACAAACATTTTAAAGAGATGGAAGAGCTGGCAGAGCATGGTACTTTCTTGCCTTATAATATGCAAGGGCTGACAGATGAGCAAATTGAAGAACTGAAGTTAAAAGATGAGTGGGCAGAAAAGTGTGTACCAAGTGGTGGAAGTGTCTTCAAGAAGGATGAAATTGGGCGAAGAAATGGACATGGTAAATCAAATGTTGATGTTTGTTTCTTCCCTGCTGACACAGAGAGTCTAGAATGTAATGAGAAATGCAGAAAACATAGTTCTGGACCCTTCATTGTCTTGAAAGAAATAGAAGATGAGTAGATATTAAGTACACATGGATTTGAGGCCAGCACATTAGCTGGCTCATGTCTATTTGCTCATTATAAAAAATATCTTCCTGTAAATAAATTATATTAACAAATCTACAACTGCCTTCATACAGCAGCTATTTCAGGAGCCTGTTTCACAATAGATTAGCTGAACTATCAGCTATATACATTAGTCTTCTGTCTTGGATTAAAACCTGGTATAATGCTGAATTTAAGATCTAAATAGTGTATCATTTCAGCACACGTGCTTTCAGCTGCAGTACTTGGAACTAAATTCCAAAAGATAAGTCAACAGTCATCAGAGCAATTTTGGCTGTTTAACATCAATTTATTCTCTCCATTTATAAATTTAAGTAAATTAAATTTGTACATTTAAGTACATTTTTTTCTCCAGAAGCTCCAAGATACACTAACAGATTGGTTTTCTCCTTTTTTTTCTCATTCACTGTGACTCAGGCTTACTGAACTCACTTCTGTCACTTTCTTTCTGCAATTCCAGCCATGTGGTTTTGCCTTACCGCTTGGTATGTGTATGGAGCACTGCTTTACAGTCAAGAACATGAGCACTGATTGCACTGAAGAGACCTCAGTGGTCTTCTTGCTATCTGTCCCTGTACTCCTGACACCACAACCCTGGTCCGGTCAGCAGCCCTTTAGATGTTGATTGCAGGGTAGCTCAGTTAAGGAGGAATCTTTAAATAGCTTGTCTTAACTTGTCATACACAACAGCCTATTCAAAGTGTATTCTTTTGTGGAAGATCTAACACAACACATTGCCTAACTGAGTTTAAGACTTTGCACAACTTAAGAACTTATATTATAGCTAAATGTTTTCCCTCCTAACTGTTCTCAGAGACAGTTGAGTGTCTTGTACGTAAGGATCTTGACAGCCTGTCCTGTTTGGCATGGTTGTTAGCAGTGTTGGCCCATACAGTAGAAGTTTGCAAGCAACTTTTAACAAGGACAGCACCACTTCTACTTATAGTTGTACTCCGGCATTTATTTCTTAGTGAGAGGACAGCTTTGTAATATTGAAAAAATTACAATGAACAATCTGTAAATGTGGGCCAAGCTAAACACTATCATATAATGTATTTAAGTGTTCAGCTGTGAATGCATAGGATTTAATTGGATTTTTTGTATTTGAGGAAGGGCTTTTCATAACAGAATAGATAACTGTGATATAAAATGCACAATGTATTTCAAAACTGCATTTGATATTAGGTTGGATTTGTAATTAGACAAAAAAAGTCAGAAACCCCCAAGATGATGTCCCTGGTTAAAGCACACATCCTGGCGCAGCTCAGAGCAGTCCCAAGTACAGCACAGGATGGAGAGTTTTGGTTTTGGTTGTGGCAAGTATGATGTTATGGCTATTGCTTTCCACTCAGTACTTTTGTTCCAAATGCTGGGCAAATGTCTTTGTGGAAAAGTAATTTGGGTCTTCTGTGTAAAATAAGGTTTTGTTTCTGAAGTTAATAAGAAATATATCCGCTTTCAGACAGGTAAATAGTCTGCAGTTTAATGGGGCCTCTCTTGCTCTGTAATTTAAGTGTTTCATTTGCTTACAGCAGAGAGTAATCTGGACAGATCTTTGCTTGATTTCTTTATAGTAAGTGTAGATTATTAAATAGATGTATCTTATTTTTAGCTCCAAATGAAAAAATGCAGCAAGTTATAAAGAAGACAATAGAAGAAGCCAAGGCATTAATCTCTAGGGTAAGTTAACTGAAGTTGCATGTGGTATGTGGAACTTTAATAGGTGCTGTGTAGTTGGGCAGTTAAAGAAAAAAAGTAATCTTTTTTTTCAGTACAATTTTGAGTAATACCACAAAGTGATACGATCAGTCTGATGAAAACTGGCATTTCTGTTAATGATTTTCTTAATAGCTTTTGGCAAGATGGTTCAACAAGTTAAAGAATTAGACACTAAACTCCCAAGTGAATGCTGGCAGCTGAGACCACACTGAATGATTAAACCATATTTCATTTTATCCACATGCTCTTAATTTGCTATTGATGCATTCCTTTGGTGAATGCTTGTGTTTTCTGGTAAAAAATTAGTTGCATTCTGTGATGCTCCTGCAATAAAATACTTTTTGTTCATTTACATAGTCTTTGGAGTTTTATGTATAATTAATTGAAAATTTTGTTCTAATTGTTAGATTAGGCCTTGGTTTTACAAGCACTTAGACTGATGGTCAGTTGCAATGAGTTTGTATGTGTTTGTATGTTCCAAGATAAGCGTGAGGGTATGCGCTGATGAGAGTATGGTCACAATTATTCAGCATCACTTTACCAAATCTGTAGATGCTCTGTTTTGTTTCTCAGCTTCCATTTCACTTGGAAACTTCAATTAAGTAACATCTATTATCAGATTTCTTTTTCATGAACATGTGCAAGTAATTGTCTTCTCCCTGCCCTTACAGTTCTGAAATTGCTAGGTGTGAAACTTTAAAACTGCATTAAACCAGTTAGCCAAACAGGTAACGTTACTGAATTTTCAGTGTTGCCTCTGCACATAAATTTGCCTTCTTGGCTGTTTTGTTACAGGTACATGTCATGTCTGTCACTTAGAGTGGGCAGCTCAGTGTTTACAAAGGCCTCATGAAGGCAAGCAGAGGAGCTAGCCTGTCACCTGGTAGCACTTCCAGTGAGCTGAGTTTCATCAGCCTTTTCCTGAATTCAGGCAGGATTTCAGCCAGATCTTTCTGAGTCGTAATTAATGAGAGATGTTTCAGATTAAAGCTTGTAGACTATAAAGATTTCTTTTCCAGATGGATTTTTTTTCCCTATTGGATTGCATCTCATCACCTCTGTTTCTAAACAAGGGGGAAATTAATAATGTTTGGTTTTACTTGAGTCAAAAATGTCTGCAGATCTGGTCTCCACTTTGCAAGTCTTCCTGGGTCAGACTTCCAACTCTAAACTGTATTGTCACTTGCAACCAAAAGTTGTAAAAGTGACACACTCCCTGCTGACCTACCCATGAAATTACTGACATCCATTGGTGAATGACATTAAGGATAGTTTGGGAAGTGTTATTTTTAGGTTCATCACTTTATAATGATGAAAATCAAGAAATATGACTATATATTAAAAGAAAAAAAAAATACCATCTGATAATTGAGGAAACCAATTGTATTTGCCAGTTAGCTAGGTTGAGAATGTCCACAAGGAGGCAATATTACCTTACTCTGTTTTTAATAAATCTTGTTACTTACAATATTTGAACTCTTAAATCCATAAGCAAAAAACTTAATTCCTTCTCTTCCAGTTGAGTCTTGTTTTTCCTCTTGTCTGTTGTGGTAGGGTTTGGAATGACCTCAAGTATTTGATCTTGCAGATCTCTGCATAAGCCATGCAGTATGCCAAGCTTTACTCTTCTGCTCACATGCTCTATTTTTTTTCCTTAAGGTTTAGACCTGTTCTCTAGCTCTTACTTGAATTCTACTGTTTTGAATCTTGTTCATGAGTCACCAGCCTGGAGAAGGCTTTGAGGAGACCTTAGAGTAGCCTTCCAGTATCTGAAGGGGGCCTACAGGAAGGCTGGGGAGGGGCTACTGACAAGGTCTTGTAATGACAGGACAAGGGGCACTGGGTTTAAACTGGCAGAGGGGAGATTGAAACTGGATGTTAGGAGGAAGTTCTTTACAGTGGAGGGTGGTGAGGCACTGGCACAGGTTGCCCAGGGAGGTTGTGGCTGCTCCCTCCCTGGAGGGGTTGAAGGCCAGGTTGGAGGAGGCCTTGAGTGACCTGTACTAGTGGGAGGTGTCCCTGCCTATGGCAGAGAGTTGGAACTAGATGATCCTTGAGGTCTCCTTCCAACCTTACCATTCTATGATTCTAAGTACTTGGAACAAAAGACTCCCTGTCTAGTTTCTATGTACTTGTTTGAATGCCTGTATTCCACAGATATTTGTTACTAAATCCCTCCCACACCATTTAGTAGGTTTGTTTGTTAGGTTGATTGTTTTACTCCACAGTCTAAGCAAGCTAAATAGATGGGGCAAAAATCTGGTGATGTATTCAGAAGTCAATAATCATAAGAGAGAATCCATGCTTCTGATGTCTTTGTGCTGAAATAAACCACTGTTGAACCTTTGAACTGAGTACAAAGCAAAGTCTTTCTGCATATTTCTTTAAATTACCAATGATCCCTGCCTGTATTTCAGAAACAAGTTCAGGCCAATGTATGTGTTAATATGGAGATGGTGAAAGATGCGTTGGACCAGCTCCGAGGGGCCGTGATGATTGTGTATCCAATGGGATTGCCTCCTCATGATCCAATTAGGATGGAGTTTGAAGATAAAGAAGACCTGTCAGGAACTCAAGTACGCAGTAACTTATTTGGATTATATGTAGTGCCTGGGCTAAGTCTATGCTGTGTTGTTCTTCATTTTGTTAATCAAAGTTGTTTTCACTTGCACAACAGATTTTGTTCAATATTTTTGTTTGACAGTTTATGTCAAAGCACAGCAACAGCTTCACTAAAAATAAGATGAGTTAAGTTTATTTTTAAAAGGTCATTTAAGTCTGAGACTAATTTTACATTTCTTTCTAATGCCAACATTGAGAATGTATTGCCCAAAGTGTTTATGTTAGATCAAGACTGTGTGGCTCAGTCGACTTGATAGAGGGCAGGGATGCCATGCAGAGGGACCTGGACAGGCTGGAGAGATAGGCCCAGGCCAACCTCATGAAGTTCAGCAAGGCCAAGTGTAAGGTCCTGCACCTGGGTAGGCACAATCCCAAGCACAAATCCAGGCTGGGTGGTGAATGGCTGGAGAGCAACCCTGAGGAAAAGGACCTGAGGATGTGGGTTGATGAAAAGCTCAACATGAGCCTGCAGTGTGAGTGCAGCCCAGACAGCAACCGAGTGCTGGGCTGCATCAAGAGCAGCGTGACCAGCAGGGCAAGGGAAGGGCTTCTGCCCCTTTGCTCTGCTCTCCTCAGACCCCACTAGGAGTCCTGTGTGCAGTTCTGGAGCCCCCAGCACAGGAAGGACATGGAACTGTTGGAGTGGGTCCAGAGGAGGCCATGAAGATGCTCAGAGGGCTGCAGCAGCTCTGCTCTGAGGACAGGCTGAGAGAGTTGGGGCTTTGCAGCCTGGAGAAGAGAAGGCTTCCAGGAGACCTTAGAGTAGCCTTCCAGTATCTGAAGGGGGCCTACAGGAAGGCTGGGGAGGGACTATTGACAAGGTCTTGCAATGATAGGACAAGGGGCAATGGGTTTAAACTGGCAGAGGGGAGATTTAGACTGGATGTTAGGAGGAAGTTCTTACAGCGAGGGTGGTGAGACACTGGCACAGGTTGCCCAGGGAGGCTGTGGCTGCTCCCTTCCTGGAGGTGTTCAAGGACAGATTGGATGAGGCCTTGAGTGACCTGTGCTAGTGGGAGGTGTCCCTGCCTATGGCAGGGGGTTGGAACTAGATGATCTTTGAGGTCCCTTCCAACCTTACCATTCTCTGATTCTATGAAGATTGAATGGAATATAGATTAAAATACTGTAGATAAGTATAAGGAGAAAGATGTAGCTGAAGTATAGTGTAAAATTACACAGGCCTTTCTGTTAGCAACTCCAGAAAGATTTAACACAGAAATTGTTTCTAGTCTTGAACTCCTTCAGCTTGTTTGTTTATTTGTCACAGGCTGGACTTGAAGTTATAGAAGAATCACAAGCACAATTGTGGTGGGCAGGAAAGGAGCTGAAAGAAACAAAGTTACTCTCAGATTATATAGGGAAAAATGAGAAAACAACCATTATTGTCAAGATACAGAAAGTAAGTATTGCTGAGAGATTTCTTTCCCAGTGCAATTGTCTGTGGAAGAGAATTGTCTTTAGGTGTATGAAATGGATTAGAGTGGTTCCAGCCTGATGTTTTAAAACTGTACATCTGTTTTAAAGCTTTACTTTATTATATTCTTAGGTTTTTCTTTAGTAATTCCTTTACCTGTCAGTTAAATACTGTAGTTGCTATTACTTGCTCCACAACACTTTTCTAAATTACAACAAAATTGGTGATTAAAAGTAGATGAAATACAAACTCACAAACTTGAAAAACCTTATCTGGCTCCCAGTTCCACCTCCATGTAGAGCATTGAACAGACCCAGTCCTTCAGTCTGCCCATTTTTTCTCATTGTACCTGTGAATGTTTTTTGCTCTGTATTATGGCCTCTAAAAAGCACGTTTAATGTTTTGTGCATGTTGTGTGGATACACTTCTCATCCTTTTTTTCAGTTGGTTCTCTGTCTGACTCTGTAAGTCAGTAATTTCCTGCCTGTGATGTCCTGAGTTTCTTGATGGCAAGTCTTCAGACTCTCTCCATTGGAAATGTAGGCATGCATCTTATTTGAGAGAACAGAACTTGCTGAGTGCTAGAGTGAAGAACAAACTGTTAGGCCTGTGCCATCCAGTTGCACCTGTTAGTAGCAGCAGCTCACCTAAAGCTTCCAGCTGAATTTCTTTAAAAGAAAATAGACTTTCCAGTTGTCAGATGCAATGAAGCACATGAGGCCTTCTGTATTAAATTTGAATGCAGATCTGAGTCATCCTCTGGAGTAAAGAACTAAAAGCAGACAGAGATCTCCTGTTCCTCCTGTGTTTATGGGCTCAATGCTTCAGCACAAGCCAGTCATTTAGTGTATACTGATGTGTACACAGTGGTGACATTCTTGCACCAGGCTTCCAGAACTGTTCCATTATTTGGACAAAGTTATTTTGTACAAACTGTGCATTTGTTTTCCTGTCTAGTGAGAATACCATACTTAGGGGAAGAATGTTTGGTGTTTCAGTTCATTTTCAGAGCTTTGTCAGAAGATGCTCATCCTGTTCATGTGTGTCTGTGTCTCTACATACAAAATCACATTCAAAGGCTGTTTTTCAAGTGTCAGATGTCTCAGGCCACTTGCTCTTAGCTCAACATTGTTCTGGAACTGCATTTTGCTTCCATGTCAGTGAGAGCTTCTCTGCCATGGAAAGCACTACTGTTTTTGGCAGATCTTTTTATCTTCAGATGTCTGTAATAAAATTGCTCAAAGATAACTCAAGTGATTTATGTGTTTGTCATTTAGAAGACCAGAATTGCTTTATTTTTCCTGTCAGGGTGACTGAAAAATTGTGTGACAGCTCAACAGTTGTTGAAGTGTAGGTACCCAGAAAAGCTGTCTTACTGTTCAATTGGTTGATGGACCTTTTCAGAGAATGTAAAGTAGCACGATGACTTTATTTGACAAGAAATGCCTGCATTCTTGGGCTGGAGAGCTAAATTAAACCACCTCAGACCCTTTTTGTTCCAGAGAGGATTCACCATCTCTATTCAAATTGTACTGTTAGCTATTGTTGACAATAGCTGTCATCAGCTGTTTTCTACAGTGTGCATAATTTATTCCATGAGAACAGTTCATGGGAAAAAAAAAAAAGAAGCAGCAACAAGAACATTTATTTGTAGTGTTTTCTAGCTGCATTCTTTCCTTGCTTTACTAAGTCTTACGCCACCTTCAGTCTGCATTAGCAGGGGAGCTGAAGCTGGATGAGTCCACCCTGAGACATCTAGAGCATGCTTTAAACAGATATATTATGGCTTTCAGAGTAGAAGTTTAAGTGAAATAGAGTCAATCTTGTTTTCAACTTCCACTGCTGGTCACAAAACTGATAGTGTGATTTAGAGGCTGAGGTGAAAAAATAATTTCGCTTGAATGCAGCAACGGTTTTTCAACTTTTATTTACCTGTCCTGAGGGACCTTATTAAATTTGAGAAATCCTATTGTCTGAAGAAAGATTTTTATTATCTTTGCACAGCAGTTTCTCTTCTGTATCACAAATGCCACTGTAAATAAAATCTACAATTTCCCTTTCAGAAAGGACAAGGCGCTCCAGGGCGTGAACCTCTGATTAGCCATGAAGAGCAAAAACAGATGATGCTCTATTACTACAAAAAGCAGGAGGAACTTAAGGTAACAGTGTCTTGTTGCTGAGTGTGAGCCATGCTGTTGCAGCTGCTAATCACAGCTTGCATTCCTTACTGCCTTCTTAACCTGTTGGTTCTGTTTACAGAAACTAGAAGAGGATGATGATGACTCATTTCTAAATGCTGAATGGGCTGACAACCATGCTTTGAAAAGACAATTTCATGGTGTAAAAGACATCAAATGGGGGCCGAGATGAAGCTCTGCAAACACTTTTTGCCTCTTCAAGCTGATACACTTACTTCCAAGGAGTTGTGTGCAGTGGATTCTTTTGATGAAAGCTGAAATTGTGGCATCCTAGCAGATGCTTGTTTCACCCTTATGTTTTCAGTAAATGTTTACATTTCTGTGTAATTCGAGCAGCACTTCTCTCTGCAAAGGGCAGAATCAAGCCTGTTGAAGTTTGTTATTTTACTAAAAACTTAGGATTTGAAGGTTGAATTACCTATTTCATGGATAATATATCTAGTAAATATGCAATAGAATGTCTGATACTGTTTGAAGTAGTCTTTATACTTTCTTCTGATTCCTGCATTTCCTTTAGATGGGATAGTCTGCAGAAGATAATTTATTTTATAAAAAAACCTGCTTTTCCAGGCTAATCCAGTTAAAGTTAGTGATGTTTATGTGTTTGTTTGCATTTCAACATAGCCAGCTCCAAACTATGATTTTAAAATAAGTTGACCTTTTAACGGTTGTTTAGAGGAAGTATTTTTAGATAAACACAGAGACCATGAAAATCCTTGTGGAATTCTTCATTTTCATTCTTTTGGTTTAGTTTTCATTGTCATTGGAAGCCAACCTATCGATCTCATGCAGTTTAATAAGCTGTTACCCATGAGATTTTCATACAGAGATTGACAGAAATTTGCTTACAGATGTAAGCATCACTTGCAAGTAGATGGGATACAATAAAACCAGATTTAATAGGGCAAGATCTCTAATGTGGAAATACTTCTAAAACTATGACTGGATTAGAAGTGTTTAGTTTCTAACAAGTCCTCATTTTAAGATGAGAAATCATTACATTTATTGCAGAGTATTGTCTCTACATGCTTGATGTTTACAATCCTATTCCCATTTATAAGATGTATCATCAGTCAGTTTTGGGTTCAAGACTCACAAAGGAAATGCTAGTAGACTTGAAGCAAATGTAGTGTCCTTTTCTGAAGACAAGACTCTGATTTTGGATGCTGTATGGCTAATGGATAATTCAGTCTTTAGAAATATTTATGTAGATTCATAAATGGTTTGGGTTGGAAGGGACCTTAAAGATCATCTAGTCCCAGCCCCACTGCCATGGGCAGAATCACCTTCCACTAGATCAGACTGCTCAAGGTCTCATCAGGAAGAACATGGAACTGTTGGAGTGGGTCCAGAGGAGGGCCACAAAGATGCTCAGAGGGCTGGAGCAGCTCTCCTATGAGGACAGGCTGAGAGAGTTGGGGCTCTGCAGCCTGGAGAAGAGAAGGCTTCCAGGAGACCTTGGAGTAGCCTTCCAGTATCTGAAAGGTGCCTACAGGAAGGCTGGGGAGGGACTATTGACAAGGTCTTGTAATGCCAGGACAAGGGGCAATGGGTTTGAACTGGCAGAGGGGAGATTTAGACTAGATGTTAGGAGGAAGTTCTTTGCAGTGAGGGTGGCGAGACACTGGCACAGGTTGCCCAGGGAGGTTGTGGCTGCTCCCTCCCTGGAGGTTGGAGGAGGCCTTGAGTGACCTGTACTAGTGGCAGGTGTCCCTGCCTATGGTAGGGGGTTGGAACTAGATGATCTTTGAGGTCACTTCCAACCTTACCATTCTATGATTATGTACATAATTAATGCTTAGAAACAAGTTGCTCAAGTTTTGCACATTGAGATTTCTGTGTCCTTAAAGTAGATGCTTTTTTGATGGAGGCAGATATGCATCCTAGTGAGATTACTGAGCAGTGGAAAGCCAGGGTGCCCTGAAAGTTCTACATGAGTATCAACCTTTTTATAAAGAGAAATGAACTGATTTGGGCACTTGAAGGCAACTGAAGTGATGTCTTTGTTTACACTCCACAGCAGTTGTCCCTAGGGCAGCAGGGAGCTGGCAGTGCTCACCTTCTCAGTTCTGCATCATAGAAAGGTAAGGATGCTGCTTTTGTAGCCTCCAGTAGGCTTCAGGATACTAAGTTGTACCTGCACACATCTGCCTCCTTTCCACCCAAACCAAACTAGATCGTATTGATAAACCACATCAGTCTCAAGAACAGGCAATTGCTCCTCAGCACACAGTTCATGGCCAATTTTAATGTGAAATATTGTTTATAGGTCCCACGTTAGGGCACTGTGGTGCTGCTCAGCAGCTCTTGAAATCATATGAGTTATGTTTGGTGTCTGAACTTAGACCTACATTTGACATTTTTCATTGATAGTTTTTTTAACTTTATTCATGCCATAACCCTCTTGTCAGGAGAGCTTAGTGGCAGGCACTTGAAAACACAGATGTCTGAGAGATGATCAGCCAGAATCTTCCTGCCCTGCCAAGCCTGCCAGAGCAACAAGGTGGAAGTAAATTTTGTCATCATTGACTGTCCCCTTATAATACTTGGCTGTGACTCTCCAGATAGACACATATTAATATTTGTCTTAAATCTCTGCTTGCTTGAATCATTGTAAAAGAAAGTGTTTTACTAGTTGCTTTTTGATGGTGAAAAAAAATTACTGTTTTTATAAGTATTGGTATGGTTGAATCATAGAATGGTAAGGGTGGAAGGGACCTCAAAGATCATCTAGTTCCAACCCCCTGCCATAGGCAGGGACACCTCCCACTAGCACAGGCCACTCAGTGCCTCCTTCAGCCTGGCCTTGAACACCTCCAGGGAGGGAGCAGCCACAACCTCCCTGGGCAACCTGTGCCAGTGCCTCACCACCCTCACTGTAAAGAACTTCCTCTGAAGGAAGAGACAGTGATCAGGTTAAGCTGAAGTGTTTGCTGAACTACCAGCTGGAAGACTAAATACAGAAAAGAGAATTAACGCCATTCAGTGAACTATTAATGGGGGTTTACTTCAGCCTCTTACTCATCTGCCTTTAAGAAAGTTTGATATCTGGCAGTATTTCTTGAATATCAGTATTGTGATTTTTACCAAAAAAACCACCAAGAAACTAGTATGTGGGATTTTTCTAAGCTGCAAAACTTCAAATACTTTATATTTTAAAACTACTAGGAATTATTTTTTTTGTGGCAAGAAAATAGTGTCTTTTAACAGAATATTTTGTTCTGCCGCTTCATCAGATAAAAACCAGTGTCCTGTATGACTCTTTGGAGGTTTATAACCGTTCTCATAGCTGAAAACTTTCCTGCTGTGCTTCTTTGCTGTCATCAAAGGGTGGGATGAAGAAAGTCTAAAAATATTTTAGGTTTTAGTACCACTGGCATTGCAGCTGATACCGATATGGTGAATGCTCTTGATCCATAACAAGCACTCAGTGACATCGTTATCCTAAAAGTCATTAATTTAGTATGAAGGTTGTTAGTCATAGAATCATAGAATGGTAAGGTTGGAAGGGACCTCAAGGATCATCTAGTTCCAACCCCCTGCCATAGGCAGGAACACCTCCCACTAGTACAGGTCACTCAAGGCCTCCTCCAGCCTGGCCTTGAACACCTCCAGGGAGGGAGCAGCCACAACCTCCCTGGGCAACCTGTGCCAGTGTCTCACCACCCTCACTGCAAAGGACTTCCTCCTAACATCCAGTCTAAATCTCCCCTCTGCCAGTTTAAACCCATTGCCCCTTGTCCTGTCATTGCAAGACCTTGTCAATAGTCCCTCCACAGCCCTCCTGTAGGCCCCCTTCAGATACTTGAAGGCTAAGGTCTCCTCGAAGCCTTCTCTTCTCCAGGCCCAACTCTTGTAGCCTGTCCTCATAGGAAATCTGCTCCAGCCCTCTGATCATCTTTGTGACCCTCCTCTGGACTCACTCCAACAGTTCCATGTCCTTCCTGTGCTGGGAGCTCCAGAACTGCACACAGTACTCCTAGTGGGGTCTGAGGAGAGCGTAGCAAAGGGGCAGAATCCCCTCCCTTGCCCTGCTGCCCACACTGCTCTTGCTGCAGCCCAGCACTCGGTTGCTGTCTGGGCTGCACTCACACTGCAGGCTCATGTTGAGCTTTTCATCAACCCAGACCCCCAGGTTCTTTTCCTCAGGGCTGCTCTCAGCCATTCTCTACCCAGCCTGGAGTTGTGCTTAGGATTGTGCCTACCCAGGTGCAGGACCTCCAGCTCCTGATCAGTCCTCCTGGTTGTAGGAGTCTTGGTTTACCAGAGGTGGTGGTGTGGCTTTTCATGGGGGCTTCTGCAGATGTAAAAATTCTTCCCTCTGCTCTGCAGAGCTCTCCTTAGTGGCTTCACAAGGATGTGTACAAATGCTGTCTGAGAGCCCGAATTTCAAAACGGGTTCTGCTTTGAAAGTAATTATTTTGTTTTGGCTACTATATATATGCTTCAAAAAAAGATCAAATTGCTATTTATAGATTGATGACTTTGGGTTGTTGCTCATTTGTTTTCCTCTTTTCCAGCAGCGTCCTAAAATATTTAAGTCATTTTGGCAGGCAGAAAAAAATGTAGCCCTGTTTATAAGCTTTTCAAGCAAGCTGTGTGGCAGCCTGGCACATTTAGTATCCAGGAGGGAATTATAACCTTCCAAACTTAATTCCAGGGATCACTTTGTTTCCTCTGCTGTTTGTGACAACAGTTTGCCTCCTCTAAATCTCATTTATTCTGTTTAACAAGCCAGCTTAGTTTAGTCAGCCCTGGCACGTGGTTTTTGTCCTGCCAACCTGGGAGGGAGATTCCTGAAGGACAGACTGCCCATGAGTTACCCAAGAATCAGGGCTTGCAATGTGACCTTACCTAGTAGTGCTTGTATACTGGCACCCTGGAACAATTCTTAGCAGGACTTCCTTGTCTTTTTAAAGCAGGTTTTTTTGGTTACTTTGTCATAACTGCATTGAGCTTAGCGGCCTTGGCAGGAAGCTTCCCAGATGTTTTGGATCAGTTATAATGAATGCTTGAAAATACTCAATTGGATCTGTCTTACAAATAGAGCTTTCATCTTAGATTAGTATTATTCTGAGGAGTTTGTTCTGTAGGCTCCCAGTCCTGTGAATAACTGAAGTCATCATTGGCTTTTGGCCATTTGATTTAACATCCTTGATAGCAGGGAAGTACTCAATAGCAGAAGTGGCAAAACAAAGCTCACAGAAAGCAGTAAAGTATTTATATCCCTCAATATTGGTCCTTAAACTCCACTGCACATCCATGACCACCCTCAGCAATGCCCTGTGACCTCACTCAGAAAAAAGACATTTCACCTCTTTCCTGATTTAAAATGGGAAACTCCAGCTTAAATTTTTGCTGCTGATAGATTACAATGGTGGTGGAATTGCAATTCAACCGACAGGCTGCACAGCAGGATTGTTGCAGCTCTGGTGGCTGCCTTCCAAGTGTGGTTAGAGCGGTTCACAGGCTCATAAACCATTTTAGATTGGGGGGACCTCTTGAAAGCTGCTACTTCTACCATGCACTTGGAGTGGGGCCTCATTCTGAATTGGATCCAGCTTCAGAAGTAGATCATATTGCTCAGGGTCCTGATTTTTCAAAAGGAAAACAAGCAACAGGCAGCTCTGACCTACAAAGGTCTCATGTCCCTAAAGATTTTCGTCTCCCAGCTGCATAAAGAAGGTGTGAGCACCAGCTGATGCTTTCATGCTCTTGCTACCCCAAGGAGAAGAGCAACTGGGCATTACCATCATGTTTTCAGGTCTTAAAAATACATGAGCTTAAAAACACAGCAGCATTGAAAAAGAGTCTGGGGCCCAGGAGAACCTACTACAGGTGACATCGCAGGTGACAAGAAATCTGGCTTGTCGCATGCTTGAATTCTCCATCACTCAGCTATGCACTTGCAAAAAATGCCATTTGTGGCCACTTATATCCCTCAGGCTTCCTAGCATGCAGATAAAGTCAACCAGATTGTTTCTACATAAAGTCTTACTTCTTTGCTCCTTGCTTGCATGCCTACAGGTTTGCTTTGCCAGGTTGCTCCGGGCTCTGCTCTCCACCCAGTTTGCTCCCAGCCCTGCCCACACCTTCATTCCCTGCTGCCCCCTCTCTCTGGCCACCCCAGGCACCAGCACACTGCCTGACTGATCACAGATACCTGCCATGAAATGGCTGGGGTGAGGCCAGGGAGTTTTGGCTGGTGTCACACAAGCATTAGGCACCACACCTGAGTGGCTGCTAATAAAAGGTGCAAGATTTGGACAGATTTATTTACTGCTTCCTGCAACTTCACCCAGAGATTCCTAGTGGTAACTCCAGGTTACTTAAAGGCAAGGATGGGGAGTTAAAACAGCCACGCCAGCACTGCACACTGCCTCCCAGCAAGGTTAGGTGTTAATGCTGGGTTGTAGTTTCCTAATGCACAGCATTCCCCAAGCCATGCATGTAGCATGGACCTAGCAGTTATGGCCAAACGACTCCCTCCCTGGAGGTGTTCAAGGCCAGGCTGGACGAGGCCTTGAGTGACCTGTACTAGTGGGAGGTGTCCCTGCCTATGGCAGGGGGTTGGAACTGGATGAGCGTTGAGGTCCCTTCCAACCTTACCATTCTATGATTCTATGACTCTCAAACTCTCCTTTGTAGTGGCTTTGTTTTTAAGCTGTTCCTCTGGCCAGCTGTGGTGATTTTACTGCTGAAACTTCACCCCACTGCAGCACCAAATGCCCTCCGTGGAGCATTGCTGCTGCCCTGTGGCACCCACCTTGATGATATTTCTGCCCTTATCCTGTAAATGAGATAGATACCAACTGCAGCATTTCTGCTTCTTGTTTTCTGAGTTGACACAACCCACTAAGGACCAGCCAAACCCAAGTGCTCCTTATCATTGTTCCAGTAAAGCAGACCTGCCACTGCCATGAGCCTGGCCTGCTGTACACACTTTAATTGGTGCTTCCCATAAAATTGTGGTCTTTGTGGGCTCAGATCAGGCAATTACACTTCATCTCAATTTTCTGTTTTCTATGCTGGGTGCTTTTTCTGCAGTTCAGCTTTTTCTGCTTTTCATCTTTCTTTCAGAACGATGGAAATAAATGTCTCTTTCTTTGGGGCTTTCCTCATTTGTTTTTGCTCTAACTTCATTTGTTTTTAACTTTCAGACTGCTCTGAATAGTGAACATTTGGGAACAAGATGAACTGCTAATTGATAGCTTTCCCCAGTTGGACTTTAAAAGTTGTTTTGAGAAGAATAAAATAGCAACCCAAACTCAGACTATAAACAGTTCAGTCAAAGGAACAGCTCCTGAGTGAAGCTTGACCTCCTTGCTTGGAGCAGAAGCTGCTTCCTCTGCCCTGCTCTGTTACTCCTGGTGCTGGGTTTCACAGCAGGGCTTTGTCACCATGTTTGAGGACACATTTAAACAGGCATGCATTATTAAGTGGGTTTTTTTCCCCTCAGAACACATTCCCAGAGGCTGCAAATTGCTCCATATTGAGAAGCAGACTCTTCTCTGCCCAGTGGAAATCTTTTATTGCTTGCCTGTGGCAGCTGGCAGAGAGGAAAATCAGGAGGGAACTGGGTTTAAGTCATCCACAGGCAACTGTATGAGAGCATCAGAAAAAATAAATTGATAATCTTTAATACAAAGGAGGATTTTCCTTCAGGGTTGTAAATGTAGATGAGAGAGCTCAGAGTTGGGAAAAGTGAAGTATTTCTCACTTTTGCTCCAAGGAAGGGACTAAGGGCTAAGTTACAGGCTGCTTTCTGCTGGTCTGCTGTCACTACAGGAATAAGCACTTCTGTTTTCAGCTGTGAACCTCAAAGCAGGGCAATGAAATGCAAAATGTGCATGGACGAAGTGAACAGAACAGCAGGGAAAGGACTCATGATGCTCAGTGGCAGGACAAGAGGCAATGAGCACAAAAAAGCACAGGAGCTTCCCTCTGAGCATCAGGAAACACTTTATCATGGGAGGGGTGACCAAGCACTGGCACAGGTTGCCCAGATAGATTGTAGACCCCCTATACCTAGAAACATTCAAAAGCTACCTGGATGTGGTTCTGGGTAGGCTGCCATAGGTGGCCCTGCTTGAGCAGGGAGGTTGGACTGGATGCCCTCCAGAGGTGCCTTCCAATTACAGCTGGTCTGTGATTCTGTGGCCACTCCTAGGACATGCTGCTTTTACACAGGCTTGAGCAAAGCAAAAGTCTGGTGGAAAGGCTCTCAGGTTTTATTACGATGTCAGCTTCAGGACTAGAAGCCCAAAGAGGCTTAAAGAATGAGGAAAGAAAATACACAAATGTTAGTGACTATAAACGTTAACCACCAGACAACCTCCAAAAACAGATCAGCTGCAGATCAGCTGATCTTTGGGCCCTGCCCTGGGCTAAGAGCAGCCACTAGGAGCCTCTGCCCTCAGTCCTGCATTCCGTGCCTTGGAGCCCTGCCCACTAGAATTGACTGACAGCTTCTTTGGAGGGTCAGTAAGAGGAACAGAATCCTTTTTTTTTTTTTTTTTATTACTATGGTCTGTCAGCAGAGGGAATTGTTGGGATGTAAATCAGCCTCCCTTTTCTTTCTGATCAGGAAATGGGTGGTGCCTGCTGCCATGAGTCAGGAGGAATGAGCCAGCTCCTGACCAAAGCTGTCCCACACCTACTCAGAAGGCCAACAAAAGGACAACTTGCCTTCTCCCACCCTCCAGACAAAGACACAGGTTGGTTTTATTCCGGACCAAAACTTAATTCATCAGTGTCATGCAGTGGCACAGGCTGCGATGAGTTTCTATTGGAAAGGAGGAGATTCAAGTCCCAGCAGGCATGCAGCCAGCCTCCTGGGCTGTGGTGAGCATTCTAGTTTCCCAGTGCCATGGGTGACCTCAGCTCTCTGTCCACCTCCTCAGCCTCTCTTCCTTCCACTGATAGGATGCTAAGCACTGCTGAGGTTTTTCCAGTAGAGCATGGGACAGTGCCTTAGTCATTTGAGCAAGCCCCTTCCTCCCTTTAAAGTTTTCCCATGCTTAATTCAACTTTGTATCAGTAGGAAATTACAAGTCACGTCACTTTTTTTCTGTCTCATACTGCTTCACTCTACCTAGAAGCACAGTGTCTGAGTGGGAAAGCACAATGAACTCATGAAGTACTATGGATAGGAAGTGACATTTTTCCTCCTTTTGTTCAGTGAATTCCCTACAGACTGCAGTTAAAATATTGAAGACATTTTCTTTAAAGACAGGAAGGTTGTGTTTTCAAATATGACATATTCCTGATTTAATTTTGTGTCTGACTGAAACCAAAGCTGACCAGTCTGAACATTTTTCAAATGAAGATTGTGAGCTTATTGAAAAAAATCCTGAGAATCATAGAATTATAGAATGGTAAGGNGTTCAAGGCCAGGTTGGAGGAGGCCTTGAGTGACCTGTACTAGTGGGAGGTGTCCCTGCCTATGGCAGGGGGTTGGAACTAGATGATCCTTGAGGTCCCTTCCAACCTTACCATTCTATGAACAGCAGAAAAGCTTGAAGAACCTGTGGTTAATTTTGCTTTGTCCCACTCCTGCTATTATAAAATATGTTTCTCACCCACAGAGTACGTCCTCATGTAATTTAAGAGCTGCAGCACACTACGTGGTTCAAAGTGCCATGTCCCAGTGCAGGTACTTTTCATGTTATTCTGCTTAAATATTTTTGTCCCTTTTAATATTCCTCAACGTGCATATGGCAACTGACCCCAAATTACACTGAAAAATAACCCCTAAGATAACATAGCTTGCACCTATCAAAGCCTGCAGGCGTTTTTCACAGATTTATAGACAGTTGAGGGTTTGAAACTCTCATTTTATTGCATACATTTTGTCTTACTTCACAAATAATTATATGCAGCAATACAAATGTTCCTTCACAGAAGGTACATTTCTTTTTTATAAAAAAGGGCTAGGGCATCATCCAAAATAAGCCTTTTATTGTTCATTAATGTAAAATGTGTTCATATTTCTGGGAGGTGTCATATCCAAGCCACTGTTCATCCAAATTTCTTGTATGATCTGGTCCCTGCGCTCTATCCTTTCAGCCAGTTCTGCTGCCTCTGTTGAACTGTAACCTGAGTAAGAAGGTCTGTAAAGTTCTGCTACCTCATCCTGGATGTCTGAATCCGAGGACTCTTCCTCCTGCTCCTCATTTTCACTGGTCTCATATGCTCTGTCACTTCCAGGCACTAATTGATTCTTCTTTCTGTGCAATTTCTTGATGTCGTTCGAGCACCACACGCAGATCACCAAAGCACACAGTGTGAAGATTAAGCCCAGGCAGACACTGGACATAAACAGGAGAGCTGCTCTTTCAGGGTGATCTGGAATCAGAAAGCCTGTGCTTAATCACTTGACAAACTCTGCCAAAGTCTAGCTACAAAAGCATTGGCTGCCATTTCCAGAGCGGTGCAGAAACCCCTACCTCTCAGTAACATGATAAAATAACATTATTCCATCTTTTTATTAGCAGCTTACTAGCATTCTCAAACAGCTACAGAAGCACACTTTTTTTTTTTTTTTTTCCCCCCAGCCATCCTGCCAAAATATGCCTTACCCTCACAAAGAGAGGGCATGGGAAAAGCAGTTCTGGGCTCTGAAGCACCATGGCAGCATCTCCAGGCCAGGCTGGGTAGAGAGCATTTTTCTCCCTTGACATGCCCTGAGATCACTTCTCAGTATAGCAACAAGCGAGACAAGATGTGGAATGGCCTTTCTGGATGGGTTGTAAAACCCAACCCTGGCTGCTTGGGGTGTTGCTGGGGATTCTCAAGGCTGGTGGGGTCTAGGCATTTGGGGATAGGTGCTGGTGGCAGCTGGGTGCTGCCAGCAGGGACAGTTTTGTCTTGTGGGGCTGCAGCTACTCTTTGTGCTGGCAAGCGAAACCCTTGCAAAGACTGTGAGATGATGCTCAACAGCTGTGTGGCTCTTGGTGTTCCAGAGAAGAACAGAAATCTTAGCTCCAGAATCACTTCTTGGCATCAGACTTTGCTTACTTCCTGCACTGGAACAGGTTGCTCAGGGAGGTTGTGGCTGCTCCCTCCTTGGAGGTGTTCAAGGCCAGGTTGGATGAGGCCTTGAGTAACCTGTGCTAGTGGGAGGTGTCCCTGCCTATGGCAGGGGCTTGGAACTAGATGATCCTTGAGGTCCCTTCCAACCTTACCATTCTATGATTCTACGGTTCCAAAATTAATGATTTCTCCTGTGGTGTTCAGAGTTTTGGTGATCACAAATTTATTTGTCTAAACAAAATTTGCCTCAAGTGTTGCTAAGCCACAAACCCTGCCGTGTCCCATACCAGAGAGGGCTGGATTTGGATTGGCTTTTGTTTTTTTC
The DNA here is from genome assembly GCA_013399055.1 of Ramphastos sulfuratus. Taxonomy (NCBI): domain Eukaryota; kingdom Metazoa; phylum Chordata; class Aves; order Piciformes; family Ramphastidae; genus Ramphastos; species Ramphastos sulfuratus. The sequence continues at coordinate 146,134 of WBNM01015699.1, read as the reverse complement.
ACTGCTCCTTGATGATCCTTTTATGTGTGCAAACCCAACATTTCCAAAAATGGATGTCTCCAGCTCTGCTCCCAGACTGGGACCAGGTTTTCAAAATTACTGAACAACTGACTGTCCCCATTGAAAATATTCATTAAAAAATATCTTGGCTGCAGTCTCTAAAAGACTTTGGATCCTTCAAGATGGAAAATATTCTATAAATATCAATTATGCTGTGACTGTCCCATCCACAAGACTGCAATCATATTGTAATAATATTGTTACTATAAACATGAGAATACAAGTTGTGACCTTCTGAGGTGATCCTCCCTTTTCCCCAAAATGTCATGATTTAATGAACAAAACAATCTTGGCCTCATTTTCCTACCTCTAAGGTATGCAAATGTAGCCAAGGAGTTGCTAACAATGGTTCCATCTTTCTTTGGAAGTCTTGATTCCTTTGGATCAAGGTCAACACCTGTGACATGCAGAGGTAAGGCAAATTGAATCATATCACTGACAATGAAGCTGATATTCACCCAATAACTTTTAAACTAACAAGTACACCTCAAACACAGGCAGGCCAGTGCTATGCTGTAGGAACCTTGCAGAACATTAGAACAAAAAAAATGTTTGATAAATAGAATATTTAAATAAGTTATCAATAAGAAAATATTCAAATTAATTGAGTATCTAGACAAGCCTGGAGAAGAGAAGACTCCAGGAGGATCTTATAAGAAACGCTGGAGAGGGACTTTTCGTGAGGGTGTCTAACAATGGGACAAGGGGGAATGGTTTAAAGCTGAGGGAGAGTAGTTTTAGACTAGATCTTAGGAAGTGCTTCAGCATGAGGCTGGTGAGACCCTGGAATAACTTGCCAGAGTGGCTGCAGATGTCCCCTCCCTGGAGCTGATCAAGGCCAGGTTGGATGAGGCCTTGAAGCATCCCTGCCCATGGTAGGGATGTTTGGGTATCATAGAATCATAGAATGGTAAGGTTGGAAGGGACCTCAAAGATAATCTAGTTCCAACTCCGTGCCATAGGCAGGGACACCTCCCACTAGTACAGGCCACTCAAGGACTCCTCCAGCCTGGCCTTGAACACCTCCAGGGAGGGAGCAGCCACAACCTCCCTGAGCAACCTGTTCCAGTGCCTCACCACCCTCACTGCAAAGGACTTCCTCCTAACATCCAGTTTCAATCTCCCCTCTGCCAGTTTAAACCCATTGCCCCTCGTCCTCTCATTACAAAACCTTGTAAACAGTCCCTCCCCAGCCTTTCTGTAAGCCCCCTTCAGATACTGGAAGGCTACTCTAAGGTCTCCTCAAAGCCTTCTCTTCTCCAGGCTGCAGAGCCCCAACTCTCTCAGTCTGTCCTCATAGCAGAGCTGCTGCAGCCCTCTGAGCATCTTCATGGCCTCCTCTGGACCCACTCCAACAGTTCCATGTCCTTCCTGTGCTGGGGGCTCCAGAACTGTACACAGTTTGGGTAGATGATCTCTAAGGTCTCTTCCAACCTAAGCCATTCTATGATGAACAGAAAACTCCCTGCTACCTGTGCCTTCTCCCATGAGAGTCTCTGAACTAATTTTACTTCATTATGCTTCACAGCTCTCAAAAGAACTTCCCAGTTTAGTTGCTGCAGTATACTCTATCTGCTGATGCCAACAAATATGCATTAGGCACATCATTTTGTTGCCTTTAAGAAGAGCAGGGGTTGTTGACATAATCCTTACAAGACTCTTCACCCTGAAAAAACTGCAGCTTCACTTTTACTCTTCCCATGGTCCCATTGAAATTAGAAGACATCTTGCTGGTTACAGCTAGATCTGGATGGGCCACACATTTCAGTGTCGTGACAGCAGAGCTGTGCTGGTGTGGATCCTGCCTTGCTCTCAGCCAGCCATCCTGTCCTCCTGTTTCTGCAGGGTTTCCATGACCCACCTCCCTCAGACCAAGCTCTACAGAGAGAAAATGTCCTATTTCAATCCAAGGAGAGCAGCAAGCCATATGTTTTTGATGGTACCTACCATTGTTCTGTTTTACAGAAGACTTGCTGTCGATGGCCAGGGTGTTGACTGCCGTGAGGATCAATTTAGGAACTGGAAAACATGAAAGAGAAATTATGTAGTGTTAGTTTGAGGAACCAGAGCCTCAGTTAATTACCAATCCTGATATTAGCACTCAGTTGATTTAATTCAGTTTCAAAAGTGCTACAGAAGGAATCAGAGTGGTTGGCTGCATTCAGAGCCAGCACAAGCAAGTGCCAGCCCTGCCAGTATGCAAGCCTTGCCCCAGTGCTGCAACCAGCCTGAGCTTCCTCAGTGGCCTGGAGGTGTTCCCTCATGCCCAGAGGCCAGAAGTGTTTGCAGCTGGTGCTGCCTATCAGCACCATATCAGTCTCAGCTGGGGCTGCTGCTGCTGTCTGCTGCATTGCCCTGACTTATAGTAACCTAAACTTATACTCTCACCCTGGTAGCTTGTCCCAGGAGAGTGGCTGCACCCGGTGACACATCCTTCTCCTTCCACCACTACCCACAGATCTAGCACACCAGGAGGCACTGCACCAGATGCTGTGGCATGGGATGGTGACAAAGAGCATGCTGCTCACAGGTGGGGACAAAAAGGAGGTAGGAAAGGGAATAAAGTAACTGGGAAGAAGAGTGAAATAAATATGGGGCGGGAAAGGGATGGAACCAATTGCAGCAGGTTGAGTGAGCCTGAAGGATGGAATGCACAGGTAGAGCACTGCTAATTTTTATCTGAAGATGAGTGAAACCAAAGAGGACAATGCTGCAGGGTTTTGTAAGGGTCTAGTAAGGGCAGCTCTGGACCTGTGAGTGGATTCACATGCCAGCCGGTGTGGAGCTCCAGGAATGTCAATGCAGCTGCACAGAGCGTGGGACCTGCCCCCTTGTTTTCCATCCCACAAGGGGTGTGTTAACCTGTACTGAGTAGACAAAATTGACCTATAATTTCAGGATAAAATGGGCTACAATCAGATGCTAAACTGCATCCAGATACTGGGTTTGGATGAGGATAATTCACTTTAACTCTCAGAGAAACTGTTTAAGTCTTGTGTCATGTCCTCTGCAGAGCCTCCGAGACAAATGGGCACTGAGACAGAAGGTGTGCAGGATGGGAAGAGATGAGTTAGGTGAGAGTGGGCTGCATCCTTCTCATTTCATTATTTTTTTTTTCCCTTGGTAAGTTTCCATGCTCTTTTTACAATAATAAGAAGAGATAAAAGCAGGTGCATCATGCAGTGACAGTCCACATGTTCTTGTTAGATGAATGGGGCCTTCAGACACTCAGATCTTGGCACCTGCTCCCTGTACTATGTGAAGGCAGATTGAATGATTTCTCAGTCTGATGTGAAGGGCCAGGGGGAAAGCAAGAAATTTCAAATATGAAGCTCACCTCCATCCCACACAGAAACATCTGCAAATAAATAGTGTTAAGGAAGATTATGCAGAACAGAGGAGACTGATTTCAGTCTAGCATAGTTTTCATCTGAAAAAACAACTAAAAATAGTGCTTCTTTCTGAGCAGAACTTTTGTGTGGGGGCTCAAAGTCATAGTTCTTTCCTTTCCTGATGAAGGAATTTTTTCAAGACTCTCAGCTCCTGTTTGCAATAGGAGGCCAACAGAGATAGGGGAGAATGAGCTCATATCTATTTTGGCTTGTACCTCATCATAATACTTCACTGTTTTCCAGTGGTTGAATACTTCTGTTGGTGCACAAGGCAGACAGTGAGCAGGTTGGTCTGCTTTCATACTGCACTCTGAGCTGGCTGTCATGAACAATATGCATGTGTTATGAACACACCATCCCCAGTGCCTTTGTGTGACCTGAAACTTCTGTCACATGGGCACCAGCTCAGGTGAAGGCTCCTTCACCTGGGCAGATGTTCCTCCTGCTCCTCTCCCAGGGGGAACCCCCCTGGGCTTTGCTTGCTACAGGACTAAATCTTTTTCCCAAGGCTTCCCATCGTGTTTGAATAGCTACTTAATTTGGTATTCAAATATTTATTGTAGGGGGATGCTTAATTCAAAATGGCACAGATAAAAAAGGACCCTGATTGCCTGCATTGTTCATTTTTATTGTGGCTTTATTTCAGACATGAGGACTTTAACTAGGCTGCCTCAGGTCACTAAGGTACAGAAACACTGGTACTAGCATAAGGAATTTGTATCAATACACCTATAGTACAGCTTGTGTCAGAACTATGTCAGGAAGGCTGGAGTCAGTCACCTACAGCAAGCTGCAGACAGCCCACAGACAGACTCTGAATGGCATCCAGGGGGTGCAGATACAATGTGGGGTGTCAGGAGCTGTGTTTTCTGAGAGAGGTTCCTGACGTTCAGCCTCAGCAAGAACCAGGAGATGCCACCTTGTGCAGACATGAGATGATGCTGAATAGGTTATTGAGAGCACTCAAACTGCTAGAAGCCTGGCTCTAGCAGTTCTGGCTCCTGCTGAGCTTCTACTAGCAGGAATTAACTGCAAAAATAAAAATGCAGCCAGACACACTAGCCCTAAATGGTCGTTGGCCCCTGAGGTGGGGAGGAGGATTATTTTTCACATTCCTGATCATGATGGAAATACTTTCAAGTGTGGCACAGCCCTCAGAGACTGTGGTCTGCTGTGCTCCTGCCACTTCAGAGGAAGGCCTGTTTACCTCATCTTGGGAAGCATTAGGTTATCAGGAATCTTCTAGAGGGGANGCCAGGTTGGACGAGTCCTTGAGTGACCTGTACTAGTGGGAGGTGTCCCTGCCTATGGCAGGGGGTTGGAACTAGATGATCCTTGAGGTCCCTTCCAACCTTACCATTCTATGATTCTGTGAAAGAATGTGAAATATCATCCTGAGATATGGCCAAACTCTTCCCATGTTCACCAGATGATCTGTAAAATAATTAGACCTGCAAATCATTGGCTAATGCCTCGGATTGCACAGCTCAGTTGAATTTGGCAGAAGGGAAAGTCTTCAAAATGTGCCAGCAACACACAAGAACACTATTTATTACCTACCTGTTTTTGCAAAACCACTTCACTAAACAACAGAACACAGAACTTCACTGCAAACAAACTTCTGCTGTTTTTCTAGTACACAGATATGCAGGACAGGATATACTGTTACAACTGTTCTTACTAAAATTAAAGAGAATTCCTTTAGATCATTCAATAAGTTGCTGCAGCATGAAGGCACTTGAATGATGACACATCAGTGCAAAGGCAGATCTGCAGCTCTATTCCACAACATGAAGCTGAATTACTGCAATGCCTCTCATCTCACAACTAACTCATGAGGAGGCTGAAAATCTCTCATGCCAGCAAGGAAGCAGCTGGAAGGAAGGAAGAGGGCTCATTTTCCTCTGATCATCAGCTACACAGAGACCTAGCAATCAAGCCTATGCTGCTGTTCCCAAAAGCAATGTCTCAGATAACCTGTGCCCTCTAACCACTACTCACTAGAGATGCAGCAAAAGGACTCTTTGATGTGTCCCTGTGGAGCTACTGCTATGACTCCCTGCAGACCAGAGTCAGAAAGGAGAAGGGCTGGCAGCTTTCCAATCGGTGCACGGTAAGCAGATCGGTAATTCGGTGAAAACATTTTTATGCCTCCTCTGGTTGGAGCAGAGGTGTGTGAGAGAGATAATCACCCCTGACCCTCATGCTTCAGCCCCAGAGCTAGCCAGTAGCAGAAAGCAGAGCCTCAGGAAATTTGTTTCAGGCTTAAGAAAAGTGCAGCCATTCCTAAAAATGTGCAATAGAAAATAAGATGCTGCACAGAAGTTCTGCCACCACTTTTCTCTCGCCTTTATTAACATTACACTTTGCTCTCCCACAGCCTTTGCTTTTGAGAAAAATAATTGTGGGAAATTCTGCTTTCCACTGATGTAAAAATATTAGTCTACGGTAAAGAATATGGGAAACTGTTCCCTTTTGTCTGAGGAAAGAGATGAAGGAGGGTTCAGTCCTGCAAAGGATGTATAACCTCCAGCCCTTACTTATAGTGAGACTTTGCCCATGAGAAAGGAAATCACTCTGCAAGGCTGAAGGCTGTAGGTATGCTCATGTGAATCAGATTTCAGGAGTAGGCTTGTGCACAGTACTTCAATTATGCTGGACTGCTTTACCTGTACTGATGGCAGGCAATGCCAGGCTATGTTTCCTAGCTCTGTCGCAGGTGAATTCTGTAGAACAGACTCTTACTTCAGTATTATTTCTCAAAATACTTAAACACTTACTTTATATATTGTTGTCAAATGCGTTTTTATAGGAAAAAAAACCCCTTAATGTCTAAGTTTACATTTGGTGCAGATCTGCCCATGGGTTTGCTCACATGTTTTGGTTGTTCTTGTAAGGCTATGTCACAAACTTCCTATGTTAAAAGGAAGGGGAGATTTAGGAAGCCTCTGGGTGCGTCTCCATATGTCTGCACCTTTTGGCATTGTTTTGCTTTGCAAGCAGAATGGGAATTTTGAAATGATCATAGATTTGCTCTTACCACATGCATAGCTGACGTTAAGGTGTTTTGTCACTCCAGGTAGGCATGGACTTCCAAAATCCTGGCTAGTGACAATGAATTTGCATCTCTGTTTCCCATGACACCTTTTTGATAGAACTTCTAGCGCCGTGTAAGACAAGCAGTCTGAAAGAAAAAGGCATACAATAAATAGACAACACCAGTGCTATTAGAAATGATAGCTGCATCTTGCATCACTGGGCATCACAGAATCACAGAACTTTAGAGGGTGGAAGGGACCTCCAGAGATCATCGAGTTCAACCTCCCTGCCAAGGCAGATTCACCCATGGTAGTTCACTCAGGAATGCATCCAGGCATGTTTTGAAAGTCTCCAGAGGAGACTCCACAACCTCTCTGGGCAGCCTATTCCAGTGCTCTGTCACCCTCACTGTAAAGAAGTTTCTCCTCATGTTGAGGTGAAACCTTCTATGTTCCAGTTTGTAGCTATTGCTCCTTGTCTTATTGCTGCTGACCAGCAAAAAGAGATTGGCCCCATCCATTTGACACCCACCTCTCAGATATTTGTATACATTGATCAGATCTCTTCTCAGTCTTCTCTTCTCCAGACTAAGCAGCCCCAGGTTTCTCAGTCTCTCAGATGCTCAAGCCCCCCAGTCATCCTTGTGACTCTCCACTGGACTCTCTCCAGCAGGTCCCTGTCTCTCTTGAACCGGGGAGCCCAAAACTGGACACAGTATTCCAGGTGTGGTCTCACCAGGGCAGAGTAGAGGGGCAGCAGATACAAATCTGATCTTCATTTCAGGCAGACATTTGCCTGAGCAGGATTTCAGAATTAAATACTAAGATCTGTCAATCAGACATCAGCTGCAGTGAAAATGTGAACTCGCAGCAAGCTAACTACCTCACACTGACTTCCATGTCCATACTAAGCTGCACTGAGATTCAGGTCAAGCTCCTGATGAGGTGTCCACTGTAAGACCTCTATGTTTCCTTCATGATGACTTGAGGGAAAAAAAAGCACATTCAAATAGTTCTCCATCTATTCCATCTCAAAATGACTGTGCAAATAAAAGGAGATTCAATGCTGTTTGCAGGTCTTTCTCTTAGGCCTTGAATTATGGGGATGATTTGACTGGATCCCTAATTTCAGTTCAAGTCAGGTAAGACCAGTTTTTCTGTGTTGTCACAGCTTGAGCTGCAGTGAAGTTTGGTGTATTAAAGGTGGCTTTTGCTTTATTATGTCTGGCACTGGTAGGAGCCATTCTGCCATTGGTGAAGAGGTCAAAATGGGCTCAATATTTAACCAGGGAAACATTTGGCTGCTTCCATTCCAAATTCCAGGCTGTTCTTGTAAAACACCACCACAAGCCAAGTTTGCATGCCTCAAGCAACCTCAACAGCATCTACTCTACTCTGCCCACATACCCTAATTACAAGAGGTAACCAATGTAATTTTCAAAGCAGCCTAAACTTCCCTGACTTTGCACAAAGAAAATCCAGATTGTTGAATGCCTCTCTGTGGACTGGGCAAGAGGCATGCATCAGGTGTGAAAACCTGCCTTGCTAACATCTGCACTCAAAGCTGGAATTCCCTTATTCCAGACTTAATGCCTTCCACTACAATTTGTGTAAGGATAAAACTTGATTAGCGAGATTTTGCACTGAAGCCCAGTGGGAAAGCATGTATCAGACAAAATTCTGCTTTAAAAAAAAAGGAAGTAATGTCTTCAGATGTGATTAAATCAGCAGTATCCACAGATGCTAAACTCCAAGCCACAGAGCAAAAACATTCCTTAGTTTTGGGTTTGAAACTGAAAGTATGCAGAAATCACAAGCCTGGAGTAAGAAATGCTTTGCTGAGGCTGTCTGCTTTCAGTCAGTGTTACCTAACACATTTTGTGACTTTTGGTGGATGAGAGGTATTTCTTACTCCAGCCTTCAGAGGCAAGGCCACCCCAAAGGTCTGAAAACGTATTTCTCTGGGCATTAAAGTAGTCCTTCCTCTAATAAAACTCAGACGAGGACAGCATCTTGTCACTTTCCAACAGCTGAAGCTAATTTGTTACTCTAGAGGAAGGAGAAACAGTGTTTGCACAGACATTAAAAATAAAAGGGTGCAGAAAGGTTGGATCTACTTCAAGAAAGAAATCTTGAAGACACAGGAAAAGGCTGTGCTGATGTGCCAAAAGCAGAGCTGGCAGGGAAGATGAGAAGCCTGGATGGGTGAGGGACTTGTGAAGGAATTAAGGGGAAAAAAGAGGGCATATCACCTTTGGAAAGGAAAATCAAGAGAGGCAAAAGAGAACTTAGACTGGCCATTAATGTGAATGATAGCAAGAAGTGTTTTATAAATATATTAATGACAAAAAGAGGGGCAAGGATAACCTCCACTCTTTATTGGACAAGGAGGGGAATGTAGTGACTAGAGATGAGGAAAAGGCAGAGGTGCTTAACACCTTCTTTGCCTCAATTTTCAGTAGGAAGACAGCTGGCCTCCTGAGCTGGCAGGTGGGGTCAGGGAGCAGAGCAGCCTCCCTATAATCCAGGAGAAAATAGGGACTTGTTGAGCCTCTTGGATCCTCACAAGTCTATGGCACCAGATGGCATACAGCCTAGGTTGATGAAGAGAGCTGGCACATGAGCTGGCCAAGCTGCTCTCCATCATTTATCAACAGTCATAGCTCACTGGAGAGGTTCCTGTAGACTGGAAGCTGCCAATGTGATGCCCATCCACAAAGGTCAGAAAGAGGACCCAGGAAATTGCAGACCTGTCAGCCTGACCTCAGCGCCAGGCAAGATAATGGAGCAGATCATCCTGAGTGCACCTACAGAATGGTCAAGGGATCAGACCCAGCCAGCATGGATTTAGGAGGGGCAGATCCTGCTTGACCAACTTGATCTCTTTTTATGACCAGGTGACTTGCCTGGTGGATGTGGGGAAGGCTGTGGATGTAGTCTACCTGGACTTCATCAAGGCCTTTGACACTGTCTGCCACAGCAAACTCCTGGCCAAGCTGGCAGCTCCTGGCTTGGACAGGGGCACTCTGTGCTGGGTTAAGAACTGGCTGGAGGGCTGGGCCTAGAGGGTGGTGGTGAATGGTGCCACATCCAGTTGGCAGCCAGGCACTAGTGGTGTGCCCCAGGGATCAGTGCTGGACCCAGTCCTGCTTCATATCTTCACTGAGGATCTGGATGAGGGGATTGAGTCCAGCATCAGTGAGTTTGCAGACAACACCGAGTTGGGAGCAAGTGTTGATCTGTTAGAGGGTAGGAGGGCTCTGCAGAGGGACCCCCAGACAGGCTGGAGAGGTGAGCACAGTCCAGTGCCATGAGTTTTAACAAGGCCAAGTGCCAGGTTCTGCACTTTGGCCACAACAACCCCATGCAGCACTACAGGCTGGGGACAGAGTGGCTGGAGAGCAGCCAGGCAGAGAGGGACCTGGGGGTGCTGGTAGAGAGTAGCTGAACATGAGCCAGCAGTGTGCCCAAGTGGCCAAGAAGGCCAATGGCATCCTGGCCTGGATCAGGAATAGTGTGGCCAGCAGGACCAGGGAAGTCCTTCTGCCCCTGTACTCAGCACTGGTTAGGCTGCACCCTGAGTCCTGTGTCCAGTTCTGGGCTCTTCAATTTAAGAAAGATGTTGAGGTGCTTGAACGTGTCCAGAGAAGGGCACCAAGGCTGGTGAGGGGGCTGGAGCACAGCCCTGTGAGGAGAGGCTGAGGGAGCTGGGGGTGTGCAGCCTGCAGAAGAGGAGGCTCAGGGCAGACCTCATTGCTGTCTACAACTACCTGAAAGGAGGTTGTAGCCAGGCAGGGGTTGGTCTCTTCTCCCAGGCCCCCAGTGACAGAACAAGAGGACAGAGTCTCAAGGTGTGCCAGGGCAGGTTTAGGCTGGATGTTAAGAAGAAGTTCTTTATGGAAAGAATGATTGGCATTGGAATGGGCTGTCTGGGGAGGTGGTGGAGTCACCATCCCTGCAGGTGTTTAAAAGGAGGCTGAATGTGCCTTGGTTTAGTTAATTAGAAGGATTAGGTGATAGGTTGGACTCGATGATCCTAGAGGTCTTTTCCAATCTGGTTAATTCTGTGCTTCAAAAGGTTCCCCAAATCAGCCTTATTTGAAAAGAAAGAGGAGGTTTGAGACCAGACTTCTTGACAAAAGAAGATTGACATTTTATAAGTGAAAATGGGGCAAAGTTGTGATTTTTAGAGTTAATGCCCTGACACCTGCACTAAGTAAGTTATGTACTTGAGCAGAGCCATCAGGAGATACTGGACTGATTGGTTTAGCAAAAGCCTCACAGGTTACCTTTGGGCATGAAATTTTAGTTAAGTGTCTCTTCCTTCGTCTTTTTTTGAGACTTAAAAGTCTAATGCCCCTGTGTCCCAGGTGGCTGCTCAGCAGGCAGGGAAGGCTGACCTAAACTTTGTGTAGATCTGGTGGAGTACCTCGGTGCTTTAGCTTCCCTCCTTGGCAATTTCAGATGAGTAATGATATATTTGGGTAGACATTTTCGGCAGCCAGGTAGCTTATTTTGGCAAGTACAAAAACAACTGAAGAGTATCAGGAGGATTTATCAGATGATTCATAAATGGATGGCTTGGGAGCACAACAGAAATCTGCAAACTGACATGTTTTTCTACAAAATTTCCTGCCCTGGGAGCTACTCAGAGTGTCTTAAAAAAATAGGAGGCTGTTGTGCTGATGGTTTTCTACACATCCAGTGATACAGTGAGTACATGTTTCGTTTTGCCTTTGGTAGGTGTTTGCTCATGTTTCTTTGGGAGTTAATAGCTTCTTATCATCTACACTCATGTTGGATTTGGCTCCTCTACCTGAGGAGCCAGTCATCATATGCCTGCAGGCTCTTAGCAGGCCTGTTTTTGGAGGATTTCCCAAGTCTTGCCTGGTGTCACAGGTGAGGAAATGCAAACCAAGGCCTGCCTTTGCAGGACAGCACAGATGGTAACTGGAAAGGCCTGTATCACAAAAACTCTAACAGCATCATCCTGTGGCCTAACAAGAGTCCGACTTGCAGTGATTTGGTCAAGTGTTCATTTTTTTCTCTCTGGTTCATGTGCACCCTTTCTGTCTCCTCGCTAGCTCTCTCTGCAGCTGTGATGGCAGATTAGCAGTGAGTTCAGCTCAGAGGAATCCTGAGTACCTGGTACTGGGCTGCCCAGGGAGGTGGTGGAGTCACCGTCCCTGGAGGTGTTCAAGGCGGGTTTGGACATGGCACTTGGTGCCATGGTCTAGTCTTGAGGTCTGTGGTAATGGGTTGGACTTGATGATCTTTGAGGTCTCTTCCAACCTTGGTGATACTGTGATATGGTGAAGGCCACTTTTTCAACATCTGCAGCTTCATCAGTACAATCTCCCACAAGCAGACATTACAGAAGTGTGCCTGCACTGAAGTCAGAGCAATCAGTGTGAGCTGAAGGGACTTTCAAGCTAGTTTCAACTAAACTTGCTTGGGGTCCAATAGCAATGCAGGTGCAGCAACACAGAGTAACTTATCCTCCTTCTGGTTAAACTTACTGCAATAAGGAGAGGATTCAGAGCTGCATTNGAATCCCATCCCTTGCCCTGCTGCCCGCACTGCTCTTGCTGCAGCCCAGCACTCTGTTGCTGTCTGGGCTGCATGTGCAAACTGCAGGCTCATGTTGAGCTTTTCATCACCCCAGACCCCCAGTAGAAGAGTGAATGGTCCCACTGCATGCTCCCAAAGTCAGGAGATGAATGCAAGCTGTCTACATTCTCACTATCTCAGTACTGTTTGAGCTACACATGGGTTTATGGGGCTTGCTAAACCTGTACCACACTTAACATAAACTGCCTCTGAAAAGCAGGTTGCTGGCATGCTAGAAGGCTGGTAGCATCCACCAGTGGCAGCAGCAGAAAAAGCAGCATTGTGTGGCTGGGAAAACACTCCATTCTTCACGCCTTTCTCCCAAAGTTGCCTGCTGCACACCAAGACTGTTGGTGGATCTTTTGAAGCAGTCAGTCATATGGATGGCACAGAGATACAAGTGTCAAGAAGAGGTTCTTAATGCAGTAATAAACAATCAAATCTGACTGCAGCTATTTAACAGTGAGCGCAGAAAGCCTTGCTTCTGGAGGAAAGGCTCTTTCAGCTCCCTAATTAGCTTTGTTTAGGGAAGTTTTGGCATGCAAATAACATGCCATAAATCATGCAGGCTTTAATGAGAAGCAATTTGTCTTCTGGTTTCTTAAAGCTTCTCTCAATTCAGACAGGAGGAGGTTTCCCTCCCTTTCTTTCCACCCAGCCACAGAAGACCTCCTGGTGATGGAGCAGCCAGAGCTGTTTTGAGCATCTTGTGCCGAGCTCTGGCAACAGGATTCTGTCACATCCTGTCCAAACATTACTGAATGCCATCTTCTCCCAAATCACTATTAATAGGGTGATCTTTTAGACATGATGGGGATGTGTCTCATATGTAGATGTGCATGACATAAAAAGTAATATGCTGGTGAAGGACCAGGGTGCCCAAAAAAAGAACTTCTCCATGATCTGTTGCTCTGATATTGGAGCTCAGATACTTCTGCTTTCATCCCAAACTGCTGGCTTATGTTGCCAGCATTATGCTTTCTGGGCTATGTCTACCAGCAGAAGAATAAGCAGCTTTTAAAATCAGCTGAAAGCAAATATTTCACACTACCAAATCAGGATGGCTTGTGCTTTGTGGAGCCCAAATATCAGCTCTGGGGATAAAAACTGACAAGGGGGAACTACAGAGTTTGGAGTAAGCTAAGGCTGCAGACTCTTAAAGAAAGTTACCATAATAATATGGTAATTTATGCAAGAGCATGGCACACAGGGTGCTGCCTATGCATCAGAAAAGGGCCATCTGAACTGCTGATTCTAGCAAAAATGTACAATAGGATCAGCAGCACTTATGGAAAGTGTTGCTGATACCTTTACATTCCAGGTCCAAATATTGTCAGTAAATATGCCGGTATGATACACTAAGAATACTACTTACTGCCTGCAGAGGCCATTCCTTAGGAGTGAATACAGCACCAAGGCTTTCTGAAAAGCTGCACCCTCTCACTGCAGAGCCTTTTAAGTCTGCATGAGATAAGCCCTTTGCTTGGTTTTATTTACAAGCAGCTCTGAGTTCAGAATTCAGTCCGTAAGGAATCTGCAGCAGTATTCTGTCTGGTCTTTCTTTCCTTCTTGCACATGCAAGAGTGCACACAGAGCAGGGGATCCATCTGACAGTACAAATGCTGAGGGCAAGAGACAAGTGGAGCCCCATACTCAGTATGGGCAGCAGGAACCAGGCTCTCTCTGCTCAGACACTCGTTCCCTGTTTTGCACCACTTCGGTCTGCATGTCGGCAGGCAGAAGTTCCCTGAGTTATTTTAGACTCGAGTGACAAATGTCCTTTTCAAGAGTTAGACAATCTAAGCTAGAAAAAATGACATGAAAACCCCTGAATTGCTAGTAAAAAAAACATTGATGGATGAAGCCACATGTATCAGAGTGTGCTTCAAGCAGCTTCCAACAACTGTTCAGCTGAATGGGATCTTCCTCCTTCTTCTCAGCAGAAAGCTAATTGGAGTCAAAACGGCAGCTGCTTTCTTCCCTTCAAACAAACACTTCTCATTCTGCCACTGCTTTGAACACCTTTTTCTTTTGGGGGAGCTGTTTCTTTTCACAAGATTTGTTGGGATCAAGGAGTGCAATGGCTCCTCCTGGAACTAATCTTCCCAGTTGGCTCAGGTTGACTTGGAACTTTTCATACCTGATGCCTGTACACAGAGAGGGAGAGCTGACTTAAAAGATTTTAGCGATGGAAGCAAAACTGAACCATTTTAGCCATGCTTTTGCACCCATAAAACTCAGCTGCCCACATTCAGAATGGCAAGGTGCTACTGGAAGAAGCTGCAAGGGTTATGTCAACCTACTCCAAGTCCCTGAGCCCTGGCCCCGCTACAGAACAGTGCCTTTGCATCTACCCCACTCACACCATCCCTCTGCCTTCACTGCTGGAGCACATTTGCATTTTCACAGCATCCCTGGAAGAGGTCCTATGCTGTGTTACTAAAACAACTCCTCTGAAGCCTCAGGTTTTCTCCACTCAGGAGCCTGCTACTTGCACAATTGCCCACAGGGCTTGTGTTTGCAATCAAAGTCACTGTTACCTAGTAAATACAGTTGCTATGCAGATGATGCTCAGGAACAGAAAGGCCTTCGACTGGTGACTGCAGTCTAAAAAGTCACCTTCTCTGTAGTAGTTCTGAGCTACAGAGTTTGTGTTTTATGACACCTAGATGTCTATAGCTAGCATGAACCTACTAACTTCAGTGTATTAGCATTTCTAGATCTGTCTATAGCCATTTGTACCTTCATTTATATCTGCTCTCAAAAGACTTACACAAGGGTCTGGCTCAAGATGGAAGGAGTATAAATCCCTCAGTCAAAGAAAGAATAAAGCTTTTAAAATTAGTGTTAATAAGTAAGAGCTGTAGACCTAGGGAAAGGAAAAAGAAAAAAGAGTAATCACAGTATCACAAAATAGTGTTATATAACAAAATCATGATGCCTTCTTGGGCTGGAAGGAACCTATAGGATTTTGGAAAGCTCTCTTTCTTGCCTTGCTAAAATCCCTTCTTCTTAGCTGAATGCCATTTCACTGGGAATAGGGGATTAGTACAAAACTCAGCCCCAGGCTATGTCATGTCACCGTGCATGAGGAGAATGCCTGAATTCTCGGTCTCCCAAAAGTGGGAACAGGTAAAAGAGAGGACTGTGTTGGAAAGGACTCCACCTTGCATCAATGGAGATACATAATTCAGGGCTCTGCTGGTCATAAGTGCTTGAGGGAATGCAGTTTTCACCAGCCAAAGTGCATCCAGGCAAAATTTATGGGAAGGACATTTTAGTGTTGTAGCTTGCAAGCCGCAGCTAGAAGCGACCCACTATCGAGCCTTTTCCCAAGTACTTTCATGTATTAACAAGAGTAATTTATTGAGAGGTGTTCGTTGACCTGAATCTTCCTTGTTTTCTCTGTGGTAACCTGTTCTGGCACAACCTTGACATTTTCTCTTTCATGCACATGTTAGTACAAATACAAAAGAGACAGCATGTCTGAAAAGCCAAAACTCACAGGAACAAACCGATACAGTTTCCTGCTTTGGTGCTGGAAACAATTAAAAGTAGAACCATCTGCTACAAAACTGCACCCAAAAGAAGTATTAGTTTTATTGTGGCATTTTTGATAGCCTTAGTAAAACAAGGAAGTTGCTTTCTGTAAATTCTGTATAGTCTTTAACAGTGCCAGATATATGAATACAGCTGCAGAAGCAAGACCCTGCTTGCAGGTTTTTACTTTCCTGCAAAGAAAGATGCAGAGATCCTATAATGGAAATAATTCCCTGTGCTTCAGTGAACTTTGCCACTTGTGGTAGGCACTGACTTTGCAGAATAAACTTCTGAAGGCAAAACATCCTAAAATGCCTGGAGACAGGATTTTCTGCACTGTTTTTTGCAGTGGGTAATGGTGACCACTCACAGGAATGAAGGGCCTTGGTGACAAGCTGGAGAGGAAGACCAAAGACATGTAAAAATACCATATTTCAGTTTGATGGTGGAAGTGAGAAAACACAGGGAAAATGTTTAATAGTGGTCTTATGTCACATCCTTTGACAAATCCTCTCTGTCAAATTCCATGGAGCAAGATGAGTGGTTCAAAGTGCAGTTCTTTTGGTGGGTTTGGTTTGGCTTGGTTTGGTTTTTTTCTTTGTGGGTTTTTTTTGTTTTGGTGTTTTTTGTTTTTGTTTTTGTTTTTTGGTGGTTTTTTTTTTTTGTTGGTTGGTTGGTTTGGTTTTTTTTCTGGTCATTTTTAATAAAAGCAAGAGGTATTTTGAAATGAAAGGTGCAAATTACACATATAATACCACGTATCAGTCTTGGGACTGAAGTCTTGCTGTTTTATCAGCTGTGGTACGTGTTAGAAAGTTTCTTGTACTCAGTAGTTCAGATCATTACCTAGATTCAAATCTTCTCTTTATATGAATCAGAACAAGGATGTGAATGTATATTTCCCATAACCCATCCTGTGTGGGGTTTTCAGCTGGTTTTGTCTTGTGTTAAAACTCTTCCAGTGCCTAGGGTAAGCAAGACTTAACCACATCAGAGGACAACTCTACTGTAAAGACTTTATCTAGCAGGAATGACACCACAATGCTATTGCTCTTCTTTCTTCTCTGTATTGAAAATGGCAGCCAATTTGTATTACTAAACCAGCTTAGTAAACTGGGTCCAGGAGGAGGCAGCCATGCTAAATGTTGAGGTGAGGCTCAGGGTCCTACAAGCAGGTATCACCAATATCAGAGACAGGTTTATGCAGTCTATTTCCCCTATGGAGAAGAGCCTTTATGATAAGGACATTGTAGGTTTTCTTGTGTTCCCTTTGAAGCAAAGCTCCAAAAATCTGCCAGCTGATTTGATAGACTGCTCACAAAAAGCAATAGTTCAGCATACATCTGTCTCAGTCCAAAGATGCTGTTTGTCATTAATTGCTTAGCAGCTGTATTACATGTAACATGAGGTCACAAAAGTCTACAGAAGTATCTAATTAATTCAATACTCAGTACCCCTAGCAGGATGGGTGTCAAATATGTCAAGTATGGATAGACACAAAACTCTGGAGCTCAACAGAGACTTCCTATACCTGTCTTTAGGACTTACAGACAACATCTTTGCTGCATAGTACTAAAAAATTGTTGTTTTCCTTCTGATGCAGTGAAAGAAATGGAAAGGCTCAAGCACTGCCTTTAGACTGACATGCAAACATGTAGGTAGAAGTAACAATGGATGTGTGTTTGGGGAGATTCAGCCTTTGATGCAAACACATACAAGTGCATGGGCTCTGATTCAAGAATCAAGAGCAGCTGAAGGTTTCTAAATTGTCTCAAATAATTAAAATCATGTTGACATTCAAATTACCATTGCCTTCCCTGAAAGGAAGGTACAGAGACATTTAAAAAGTCTCATCATGCACCCACTCACACCTGTATGTGCTTAAATAACCACATAAATAAGATTGAAGCTCAAGATGGATAGATCTGCTCAGGATTTGGCTCCTAAGTGATAATGGAATGTGTACTCCCAAATGACACAGGTACTTTTGAAAACCATACCCACTGCAGAGGGTTAATGGTACCATGCAGGAAGAGGCCAAGCACTTTCATTAAGTAATGGGAAATATATATGAGGATCTACATTCTAGATGCTCTCTCCTATTACCACAGCTTTAGACTGCTTTATAGAAGACAAAATTAGCAAGAGACAGGCTGTTGTCCAAGAGATGTTCATATGCAGGTGGCTACAGCAGAAAGCCTGATGGTGGTGCAAACTGTTTCTTTATTAATACTGGGAAACTTTATCCAGTAAGAAAGGCCTGCAGTATTCCAGTCTGTGAACTCTAAGTGCTGACATTAGAGGTGAATGATCTCCAGAGGTGAATTAAATGTAAGTAATTAGTATGATGTCAGACTTCTAGATCAACTGTGCTATCTCTGTGGTGCCTTGCATCATGAAGGATGTATGAGTCTGTAAGAAACGTACTAAAATGTTTCTAGATAGATAGAATCAGGTAGAGAGTGGTGAAATACTGGAGCAGGCCACCTGGGGATGTGTTTGTCACTGGAGAGACATTCAAGATCAGAGTCAATGTGGCCCTGGGTGGTCTGATCTAGTAGAAGGTGTCCTTGCTTACAGCAGGGCAGTTGGACAAGGTGACCTTTGAGGGTCCCTTCCAACCCACTGCAATCTGTGAATCTGTGAATCATGGAAACACAGAATGGTTTGGGTTAGATAGGCAGACAGGCAGAGCTAAAGTCTGTGTGAAGGACCACACAAGGCAGCTGATGTGAAACACAGTCCCAGAAATTTCAAGCAGATTCATGCCTAAGAACAGATTACAATTTTCAACCAATACATTTTTAATAATATCTATATAACTAAATGGAAACATTGGCTTGCAGACAAGTGACTTTTAAGACTAATTATCAATCTCTTCTTGATATTCTCAGATGTTTTTTATAGATTTTGCTTGTAGCATGTTTCTTAGGATTGAAGTTCAGTCTATGCAGAGGGTTGGCATCAGCCATATAACTCATTCCCTGTGTGGCATTAAGGGATTTGAAGAGTGCACATATCTAATGCTGTCCTTCTCTGTGGCATGAAAATTCATCTTCATACCTTCAGTGTCAATTATTGAACACCATACGACCTCACAATTGTCATAAAATTAGGTATTTTGTGATAAAAAGTGAGTCATAAGTCTTTAATCATATACTAGCTAAGAGTGAAGTCAGTGACTGGTTGTCTATGCACTTACAGTGGTTTGGGTTCTTTTACCTATTCAAAAGGGAATGGTCACAGCCTGACCAAAGTAATATTAATATTAGAACACCATGAATCCATTCTTTATATATTAATTACTAATATAGTGACATTAATACTATATATTGAGATGCACCTGTACTGGGAAATCAGACCTTAAGAGGCATGTTTCTGGCACTGCAATGCAGTGTCCCACTATGATAAGCATGGTCCCTGCACCCATCAGGCTAGGGCCCACAGCATCCTCTCAACAACTTCCTAACAGAGCTGAGGATCTAGCATAGGCCAGGGAGCAGACCCAAGAACCATTTTGCATCATGCAGTCTTCCTGCTTTGGAAAGTAAGAATTTAGTACTACGCACATAGGACATTTCTGCCTGCTGGATTTGGTGCCAGTCCTAAGCAGATTTAATTCTCTACTGCCACTGTCTTGGAATCTGGTTATATAACAGTTATGGACCTATGTACCCCATCCTTATAGTCTCCATTTAAGGCAAGGAAGAGCTGTCAGAATTAGTGATCAGAGGAGAAGGCAGCAATAAGACATGGCATCATGACACTCAGGTTGCCCAATTATTGTCAAAAGCTGGGGGAAGAACAGAGCCAGACAGCTGATATTTAGTATACATCACTTAAGTCCAAGACAGCCAATAGAACTAAAACTAAGGACCGATGAACTCTGTGAAAGTTTATTACTTTTCTGCATTTCTCACTCTGCGATTCTCCCTTACACTGTGCAATCTGTTTGAGTTTCATAGAATCAGAGAATCATAGAATAGTAAGGTTGGAAGTGACCTCAAAGATCATCTAGTTCCAACCCCCTGCCATAGGCAGGGACACCTCCTACTAGTACAAGTCACTCAAGGCCTCCTCCAACCTGGCCTTGAACACCTCCAAGGAGGGAGCAGCCACGACCTCCCTGGGCAACCTGTGCCAGTGTCTCACCACTCTCACTGCAAACAACTTCCTCCTAACATCCAGTCTAAATCTCCCCTCTGCCAGTTTAAACCCATTGCCCCTTGTCCTGTCATTGCAAGACGTTGTCAATAGTCCCTCCCCAGCCTTCCTGTAGGCCCCCTTCAGATACTGGAAGGCTACTCTAAGGTCTATAAGGTTCAGAAACAATCTCCCTTATACTTCAAACACCAGCACTTTCAAAATGCCACTGCTCTTGCACCTGAAGTTTTCTCCCTCTCAGCTTCCCCTCTGCACACCCACTTGGAGAAGGTCTATCAGTGGTGTAACAACAACATACCGAAGGGGGGGACGTGCTCCACTTCTGTCGAACAGACGTTCTCCTCATGTGCCCGGCTGCCGTAAGTGGCAGAGTAGATCATAAGGAATTTGGACTCCTGACAGTGGAGTTTCAGTTCCTGGTTTTCACATGCTGATTTGGTTTTGTATTCAGCTAAAACAGAAGCAAACAACAATACAGTAGCATGAGGCAATTTACTCAGCTGGACTGATAATAGCAAACAACAGCAAGAGCAAGAGAGGAACCAGCTTTTCTGTGAGTTCTGTGGCACTATCACAACTACAGACAAAGCCAACTGCAAAGTGGTCTGTTTCCTCCAACTGAATTGCTCCCATATGACTATCCAAAGCCTCTGGCTCCTTTTTGAAAGCAATTTGCATGTTAATTTTTGCCAGTCCCCTCTCCCAGTGGAACAGCCTTCCCCCTTCCTGCTTGATTTCCTGGCTCGCGTTCCACCACTGCTCAGTAGGAGCAGCCTCATCCTTTCCTTTTGTCGCTTCCTGGGACAATGTTGCATTCTATGCCTACTTCAGATGCTGGCCTGAGCGCTGAGAGCCTCCAACCACTCATCAATCATAAGGATGCCTGGCATCACCCAGTGCCACCACTTACTGCACTGAGTGAGTGTCAAAGAATGGCAGGCACAAAGGCATGGGGACAGGCAACATGTCCTGAGCCAGACAGTGCTCTCAGCTGTATTTGCATGGCTCCACCAAGGTCAGCGGTGTCTCTGGGCGTAACTAGCCAGCACAGGCTCATCTTAGAGTTTTGCTGACAAAGAGATGTGAATCAGGAGCCTGAGAAAAATACACCCCCAACCCTTTCTTAGCTGGCAAAGGCACACTGGCAGTACTCTCAGCACAGAAGCGGAGATTGTCTTCCAGACATCGCAATTTACCCCTCCTAGGGAACTGTTTAAAATCTGCCATCTGGGTAAGGAGGTTTCTTGCTGGCCTAAGCAGCTGCTCTGCTTGCAGCATTATACTGCCAAGTCTTCCTGGTCTAGGTATGATGGCAAACATTTTTACTGCAGATAAGGCAAGAGAGAAGCATTTATTTTGCTACGTTTTTTTTGTCTTTCCAAAATGTGAAAACAGGAAAAGGAGGATCCTGAGCTGAGCAGGAGAAAAGGGGAAACCTTAGTTACTGAGTACTATCCCTGCGAGCAGAGTGTGGGTGTTTGTGGTAGGGAAACTGGAGAGAGAAAAACCTCTTATCTGTTCACTGAAGAAAATATTCTTGTTTCATTTAGAGTAGAACAGATGAAAAAAAAAAAAAGGGGGTCAGTGTTCTTGGTAATAATCCTTTTTCTTCCATCCAAGCTCATCAGCAGTTACAAGTCTAAAAAGAATGATTGTAAAGAACACTTGACCTGCTGCAGATTGTTACTTCTGCAGAAGCATCTGCCATACTGTATGCCCATGAGGATCATGCCAAGAAAACAGAGGCTCTCACTCAAGGGCTGACAGCCTAAAGCTGGGCTCTGTGTCTGTTCGGCTGTGCTCCCTGATGGTAGTACAGAAAACACAAACAAATCTGCAAGTGGGATAAGACAAAGTTAAGAATACAACAGAGACCTCTGCAGAGATACAGCAACAATATTTCTAAGCAGATGAAAAATGAAGAGATTTAGGCAACTATTTATGTGCCCACTTGAAGGCAAGGAGGCTGTAAAATACACTTAAAATTACATTTACTGAGTGATTCACCAGCTGAGGTTTGGCTGTGGCAAGCATCCTAAAAATATACAGGCTCCAATCTTACCTGCAAGTATAAATTTCTTGTCCCATGAAATCATGTAATTTGCACTAGAACTGTACTACACCTCAATTATGCAGTTAACATTTAACAAGTGATAAATACAATTCTGATCAGCTTTTGTAAAATTCAGATCATAGAGAATATTATATACTCAAAGTGGTTTACTCCCTGTGGGAAAAATATTAAGCAGCTTCTGAAAGTAGCAAGCAGAATCCCAGTACACTTTTGATTAGTGAAAAGAGATATCTTCTAATTACACAGGCACAGCTATGATATCCTCATCCATCTATTACTAATAATACAGTAACTGTAGTATTTAAAAAATTTAACTATTGAGGTAATAAAACAGTTCATTAAAATTTTATATTTCAGACTTTTTTTTTCCTCACTGATGATTGGCTCAGTAGATCTTTCTGGGAGTTCTTGTGTCAGCACTTTGCCAAAGGTAATACCTGCCTACTCTATTCCAGTATCTCTGCCCTGTCTTCGATACTCTGCATAAACTGGCCCTTCAGTTTTCTTGCCACCTCTGTTCCTACTCCACCAGTGATGTCTATCTTCATGCTCCCATTAAACAAAATCTCTTTTGTGCTTTCTCCTTTAGTTGTAGGATGGTATTTCTGAGTTGGCTGGTGAACCTACCCCTAAATCATCATTCTGCTATTTTCTCTGAGACCCATTTCAGTCACACTGGGCATTGGCTGCCAAAAAAAGCTGAGCCCCTGGGCTACTGGGGCTTGTTCTCACATACAATAGCAACAAGAAAAACAATTTGAGAGCATCAATAAATAAAACCTCATGATGATTGTCTTAATCTTTCTTAGATTTTTCTCATGTTTACAAAGCACATCCTCTTTGAGACAGGATTTGTCCTTTTACATATCATCAATTACCTGCAGATAAAACAGGTGATTCTATAAAGAAATTCTATAATAGAGTTAGCCAGGCATTTGTGTCCCCCAGCCATTGTTCTTTAAACAGGAACTGGTAACAAAGGATCTTTCAAAGCTTTGGTCCCATCTCCTCAAGTTTTTTTGCATATTCATTATTGTGGTATCTTCTTCATCACTTGGATCTTTAACCCAAGCATCTGGTTTTGATGTTCAGGTCTACTTTTCTAATATGACATTATCATTGCAATCTCTTTAAAAATAATTTTCCAAACATTTTTCCTTTCAAGTCTGATGTCTAACATCTGACTCTGCCAAACTGCACTGGTCATAAAATTGGCAGCAAGCACACTGAAGCTGTAAACACAATGAAGAACTGAGGTAAAGCAGAAAAAACCCAATTTGCTATTAATCTAAGAGTCTCGAAACTTCACATGGATTTATGCAAAGCCTTCTGCAGTGGCATTTTAACCAAAACAAACAACAAAACAGATACAAAAACCACATTTGCCTGATGTGAATTACTTACTAGGTTTGCATTTAAAGGAGACAAGGAGGAATTTAGTGGTCCCTGGACACAGATCAGGTCCAAAAACCCGACTATTGACAAGGAGCTGGCAGGATCTCAGGTTTTGGCATTCATCCAGTACTTTCTAGAACAATGGGCAAAAAGGATAGGCTTGAAAACAAGGTATGAAGCTATACAGCATGGAGAACACTTCTTTTTCTGTACAGAGGAAACATTCCTTCACAATGTTTTGGCTACAAACATGCAAGAAACATCTGTATCACTGGATTTAGGCCACATCTCCACAGCACTTCGTGTCATGGCCAAGTTTATGGGAAAGCATTCATCACCCATGGTAATCAATGTTGTTACAACTTGCTGCTGTTTGTCACCTTTCTCTCTGCTCACAGAGTCAGACAGACCTCTCTGTGTGCCACCATAGCTTTAGTGGTGCTTGTAACTCTATGTGGAGCCCAAAGCAAGTAGGAATATGCTTAGCCCCCAGCCTCTTTGCTGGCATGCCTGAGGCACTCACACCACCCTGACAGATTTCATGTGAGTGCAGTGTCCAGGTGAAGCATGGTAACTCAAAAAATATGTATTTTTAACCTTTTCATCTCAGTTTCCCTAAGTTAACCTNATTCTATGATTCTATGGTCTTTATTATCTTCACTTGAAAGAATTCTAATGACTTGGTGTGCTTAGTGATACTTAAGCACAACCCTAGCTTTAAGTAATATGCAGAACCTCCTGTTTAAGGGACTTACTTCTTGCCTGCAGTTACACACACTATCAGATATTTCTTTGACTTGCCACTTGAACCAAATTCAGCATCAGTCTGACAGCGCAGATATGACTGCTTATTCTAAGTCTGATTGCCTTTTTTTTTTTCTTTAAAAATGCTTTTCTAAGACCGTATCTACCCAAAGATTTTTTGCCCAGAAATATATCATGGTTCTTACTGTGGTGCTTTTCTGGCAGTGGCAACAGGAGGAGGACAACACAAAAGTCAGAAGTGTTATATGCAAAGGGTCATGTGGACCCTCTCAAAGTTCTGTAAAGCAAGAGTACTTCTTAGCACTCACACTGGTGTTCCCACTCCATCGGTAGTTTTGGAGCCATAGCTATAGAAAATATGAAGACACTGCTCAAGATGAGTCTGAGTTTTTAACAGTGTCACAAGCCAAAGCACCTAAAACCTCTCCAGTTTAAATGCAATGGTGTACTTGTGAAATTCTTATTCACCTTCAAAGGGAGGGCTTTCTGTACACTATTTTTGGATAGTCTGTGGTGTTGTGCTCAGGATTCCTGATGTTTAAAATCACAGCAGCCTGCAATAAGGAGGGCATTGTCTATGGGTCATCCCACTGCTAACAGCAGTGAATGTAAGATATTCCCTGGTAGGTTCAGGTATTCCTGTAACATCTATGGGAAATTCTGCCTTGTTTCTCCTCAGAAGGGGTCTCAAGATACCACTGTGATAGCACAAGCTGCACTCTTGCTTCCAGGCTGAGAGAGTTGGCAGTGGCTGAATGTCTCCTGTCATCCCTGGAAGCCATCCCTTCTAAGCAGAAATGATACACATTGGCAGCACAAAGCAGTGATCCTCTAACGCGCCTTTTTGTTTCTGTTGGTAGAAGCAGAGGACTTGCATCCAACACTTTTTGAGCATTAAGTGCATTCTAAGTATTTTAAAAGGGAAGGAAAGCTCAGCAGACTTAACTTTATCAGTCAATTCTTCTATTACGGAGTTGCAAGTCAAACAAGTAACTTCCTTAATTGGGATGGTTCTGGAACAGGCCAGTGAAATAGTTACATCCCTAGTGAGCGGAGAAAGCTGTCCCCTACTGAGTCACCTTCTGTTTGCACCTGAGCTGAATCATCTCCTGTGCATCTGTTTGTATCTTCTCCTACTTAATGTAAGCAGCAGTCACATTTTATATCAAGTTGCTGTGCAAAACCACACAACCACAAAAGCAAATAATGATATTCATAATGAGACAGCACTGGACTGCTAATATCTGGAGACAAATATAACTTTGCAGTTATCCTTTTAATAGGAGGTCACTGTAAAAAAAGCCTGTTATGCTTCCTCCTGGCTGCAGGGTAGCATCATGCCCAATTATGCAGACTGCAGATGCAGTTCCAAAGGGATGGGGAGGAGAGATGAAATCATTTGTGCTCTTTTCTAAGAAATTAGTTTACAGGATGTGTCTCTTCTCCTTGACAGAACCGGAATTCCCTGAGATGCAGAGCATTTGTATCTCTGATGTTCATGGCCTCGTCAAAATGCCTTTGATCAGTGGCAGTGCCTGCATGATGATGATAGTTTATACAACAGTTATCCCATGCTGTGTTTGTTACATTCAAAGGAGGGGGGAAATTTTGGAGACCTCACAAAGGCACCCATAAGCCCAAAATAACCATTGGTGTCACTTTACTGTGGTCAGTAAAATGACATCAAGGATGTATCTGGACTACTCTTTTTCATGGAGAGATGTACTTTCACATGGCCCATAGGTCATGTCTGGAATGTCTTTTAAAGCTGCAGTAAAGCATGAGCAAGCCACACTTGTAAAACGTGCTAATACTGTTTCTGGAGAGAGAATATTACCACTGGATCACTCTGTAAGACTTAAAGATGGGAACGGACATTCCTGTTATCAAGAAACAACATGTCAGCAGCAAGCACAAACGTTGCAAACTTCATCAGAGCTTCTGTAGAGCATTTACAACAGCCTCACCAACAGAAGGTGTTCAGATTCCCCAGCCTACTCATTTTTGCAGTGATTTGCTGCATTTGGCCTAACACTAGGCATTTTCACTATGGGGAAACAAGCCTTTCACAGCAGTGTCAGTCAGACCTTCTAAGCCTTCTTACAGGTGGCTCCACAACAGAAAGTCATAGTTTATGAAGTACAATGCATTTCAGACTATACTTAAGTGGGCCCAGCACACAGACATAGAATATTACTGGTATACACCATGTATTCACATAAATGTAGATATGTGCAGAAGTGTTTAGGATCTGTGTTTAGCTGTCACGAGGTCTTTCCATTGAGTAAAGATAGGCATGGAACAAGCCAAACACCAACCAGAATGTCATCTTATTCAGTGGATTGGTGACCCAGCTCTGTCCAACGTTTGAATCCTCTCCTGGGGACGAGAGCCTGTGTGATGGATCAAGACTGATCTGCTCAGTCATGATCAGGCCTTGTTGAGAAGGGATTTGATTATTATAGGAAACTTCGGGAATGGAGTTTCCAAAGCAAAGCTCACCAAAAGAGAAGGCAACCTATAAAGCTTTCACAATTGTATGCTAATATCCTGCTGGCCAGACAAATCCTTTTAGCTGTAATACCTTTGATGGTAAACAGATGTAGACACAATATCATCTCATTCAAGAGTGTGAACACTTGCTGTTCTCATACACCGCACGGAAACTGTCAAAAACATTCTGTGCATTAAGAACCTTCACAGCATGCAATACCTGCAATGAGGTGGGTGCCACACAATTTATAGGCTCTGTCATCTTGTTTTCAGGCTCCTGAGTGCTACACATGTGGTAGTCTTGCCCATAAAATGCTGACTGAACACTTATTGTTGAATGCCGAGGACAGTGCAGACTCAGATGTTCCCCATCGCAGGCATAGGCAGTATGATTTTGCAGAAGTTTGGTTAGGTAACCTAGAAAATATTCAGCTCTGTTACAACTAGCACAGGAAATGACAAGCTCATTAGATAATAAGAAAACCACAATCAGTCTCTGGAAAGGGCACTGCAGTCAAGGTTATACACGTGGCCTGCTGCCTTGCCACATGATCCTGTCAATGGGTCAGCCATTACACACTAGAAACTCTCAGGTCTGGAACACAAGAGGTGGGTGGCAGTGAGTCAGAGCCCTACCAACACACTAGCAGTGGCACCATGTCAAAGATGTCACTTCATAGACAATAAATAGGCTCAAGCCCTTGCCAGGCAGGGTTGCTCATTTCCCCAGGGAGTTTGCAGACATCGGAAGGGATATTACTTCGTTTTACAGGCTACACTCTTCCCTTCCAGCTGCTAAGGTATCCCTTACACCTCATTTTACACTAATGCTTTACACTTCTGGGCTCCTAGGCAGTTGTGTTTCACAAAAGTGATAACAGAAGTGTCTCTCTGTGTCACTAAAAGATGGTATGTGAGTGCTGAACACTGTAGGTGCTGGACAGGAACCCAGAATTAAGACACAGAGTTTTGTATTTGCTAGAGAGTTTATCAGTGTTACCAGGAGAGAGAGAGGTAGGATCTGTGTGCAGCTGTGCACCTATACTGTCAGTTTGCATCTTTTAATACATCTATGAGCAGCAGAGCTAATGACAGTTGGGAGTTGGGTTTCTGATTTGTATTTCATCATGTTTTGCCTCTTTAGCCAAGATTACTGTTATCACCACAAATATTTTTAAATCTAATCTCCTAGTGGCCTTCTCTTGGTTCTGCAGATTAATGGAAACATGCAAACTGCTATCTTTGACTGATTAGCCACTGTGATGGGACACCATTACGGATAATTTCATTCAGAGACTTTCCTCACCTATATTTAGGAAGCTTGGATATCTCTACCATTCTGACACACTTGAATGAATCTGCTTTTAAGCAGAAAAGGTTTGTGGGTGAAGTGAAATAAGAGGCATGAGAGACAGGAGAGAGAAAAGGATACAGTCAACATCCACTTTCTTCTCCCATGACAATCCAATATACTACAATCCAACCAAATATACTTTCTAATTCTTCCACTCTTAGCCAAACTTTTTATAAATGTGCACACCACAACTATATTTGAATAGTTTTCTTAATTCTTATACATGTGTTAAATTCCCAACCTCTAGAACACCAACTTCATCCACACTCACATTAAAAAAAACAACAACAATCTTCTCCAAACCCACCATATGGAGTAATGAGAGTTGTGAAAACACTTGTAGAACTTTTAAAACAGAGACCATGACTACATATGTATCTTTTTAATTTCAAAAAATTATAATTTTATTATCTTTGCCTCTTTTCCAAACACATAATTGGTCTCACTGAAGACAAAAGCTAGTATCTTATCCTCAGAAGTCTTGTTTATCCTACTACAGTGCCAGCAATATTATTACTGCTAAATATAACAAGGAAAAAGAAAAAAAACCAAACCATGCTTTCTTGTTTTGGTGGCTGAATCAGAACTAGAATGGCAAGGGGTTTGTAACATTAAAACAAAAGTCAGCTTCCACAAAGAAAATACTGAAAAACAGTAAGCTCATGCCAACATTTTTGGGCCTTTTCAAACCTTTAACCAAAGAGGAGCAATTTTAAAAAACATTTTAAACAGAAATCTAAGTATTCCAAACAAGTGATAAGAAAATAAAGTATTTCAGTTCTCTGGCATCTTTTCTGGCTCCAGCCATGCAACCGCATAGGAAAATTCAGTTCTCATATCAGTTACTAAGTCTGAAGGAAGGAGAAGCCTGATTTGCTATTGTCTTTACTGTTCTCATCTAGAGCCTGAGAGAGGACAGGAGTCAGCTAGGTGCACTTTCCACTGAAGCAAAGATGTAGATGAGTTCCTCAGCTCACTGAACTCAGTCTGAGCACTGGTAGAGAGAAATTCATGTTCTCAACTCGCAGCCTAGGTATCAAGCCATTCCTTACATTTCTGTGTAACTAAGATGACAAATAACTGAGCTTTCCTGCCAGAGCCACTCCTCTGTCAGCCTGCTTCTGAAAGGTGCTGAGTATTGTCAGGAAAATGGGCTGAATGCCCAACTGCACCCAAGTGACTTTGCTACAGTCCGATACTGCAAAGGGGCCTCCAGTGGCATTTGCAGAGGCCAAACGCCTTTGACATTGCCATCACAGCATAAAGGGCCATACTGTAAAACAGCCTTCAGTCCAACATGAGTTGTGGCCACTCAACACCTCGAAAGATTTAGCCTGATACTTGTAATCATTTCAATCCCTCAGGTTTTACATTACTTGGAGCCAAGAGCGCTGTATACAAACCAGCTCAGTATTCCCTAAAGAGGATCAGCTATGTTGTGATTTGGATGAGTTCCCTGGCATCTTAACTGCTACTTTGATCCTGCGAATTCCTAATCCAGTATCTAAGCACCTTTCTCTAACAATTGCAACTATTCAAGCCTTTAAAAAAAAATGGCTTTACGAAAAACCTGCTCTGATTCTGTAGAAGCCATATGGTTCACTTATAAAAATAGCATCAGGTGGACTGCTGAAAATAAGACATCTTGCTCTCCCGCCTTCCAAGCAGCCTTTAAAGTGACTCTGCTATTAAAATCCTGCTGTATTTGCACACAACAAAGGATAAAAATAGTAATGGAAATTGGCTGAAACCTAATGTTCTCCGGTAACAGAAGTGGTGACATACTAGTATCTAAATTGCTTGTCTTACGTGGTAGACCACACAAACTTGCCTTTTTTGTTACTATACACACAAAACACACAGACACAGGTGGAGCAGTCAGCCCTTTGCAAAGAGTGGTGCCAGTTAGGCAGCTCACAACCCACCCTCAGAAAGAATTCCCAAAGATCATGAGTTCCTCTTGCTCTTCCCTGAACAACTCCAGCTTCTTTCCTCTCCTGATGCGGGCCCTCTTCATGTATGAGTTTAAATTGGAAGAGGGGAGATTTAAACTTGAATGTTAGGAAGAAGTTCTTTGCAGTGAGGGTGGTGAGACACTGGCACAGGTTGCCCAGGGAGGTTGTGGCTGCTTCAAGGCCAGGGTGGACGAGGCCTTGAGTGACCTGTACTAGTGGGAAGTGTCCCTGCCTATGGCAAGGGGTTGGAACTGGATGAGCTTTGAGGTCCCTTCCAACCTTACCATTCTATGATTCTATGTACCAGGGGACTGCCTGCCCTGTAAGGGAATTAAGTTCCCTCAGCAGCTGCTGCCTCTCCCCTCAGTCACAGAGCAGCGTTTGCACAGGAGGGGGCAGTTTTTAGTTGCCTTCTCTCCTTCACCAGGCAGCGCGGCCTTGTAATCATGCTAATAGAAAGCTTCATCTTAAGACCATGAGTTTATTGTTTAGCAAAATCTGTACAGAAACCGTTCACTCCAGGCAGCAAATTCAGCCAAACAACAATGTAAGGGTAGGGGGGAAATGTGTTCTTATCTCTACAATTAAGAGCAGCCATGATTATCAGGAGGGAGGGCATTGTGACAGCTGAATGGCTCTGTCACTCTGCCTGATGCATGCTTCCTTTTCTGCATTTCTCTCAACTGGCGCAATTAAATCAGGTCATCCAAAATAGACAGCAGGGTTGTGCCACCGTCCAAAGCAAGCAGCAGGACTGTGTTGCTTTCGGGCACATTGCCTGGGCTACGTGCACTTCGGTTGCTTAAAATCTCTCTGTTTGTATTAACTCATCAGTATCTGTGCATTGTGAGTTCTGAGGAAACTTTTCTGAAGTCTACTATGGGAGCTAGAGGCTGTGCCTGGACTACAGGACTACAGTCCTTGTCTCCTGTGTGCTCGGGAAATTACTCTCTGGCTCATCTCTGGACTGCAGGAGAGGAGATTCCCTTCCCTTGGAAAGCAGGGCACAGGGGGAGGACTGGAGCACAAGCACGGCTTGCCCCAGTGTGGATGGAGTGAGGTCATGGCTATATGTACACCTGGACTGTGAGTCTTCACCAGAAGATTTGTCAGTTAAGGAGATTCTTATCCTGAGCAAACAATTTTAAGCAGATCATATAAAATTCCTTATGATGACTCAGTATTTTAAAGCAAATATTGGGGGTTTTCTCTTTATTTCATGGGTTGTTTGGTGATGGAAGGGGATGTGGTATGCAGCTACAGCAGCCACTTTTTAAAGTGCTATTCTGCAATGAAAAGGATTATAGATGTCCTCTCCACTTTTTCAAAATCGATGGCACTCTTCTTTAGAACAATATGAGACAAATTTTAATTAAAACAGTTAAATAATAATTACAACAGTTACATAACAATTAAAAGTTAAATAATATTTAAAACAAGAAAAATAATAAAACCAATTAAAAAGAAGTGAAGCAATTTAAAAAGAAGTGAAGCAATTTAAAAAGAAGTGAAGCAATTTAAAAAGAATTAAAATAATTTTAAAATAATTTAAACAATTTAAAATAATTAAAACAAAAATAATAAAAAATAAAACAATTAACACAATAAAAAATAATTAAATAAAATAGTTACAACTAAAATAATTAAAACCATTCAAAATAATTAAAACAATTAAAGCTATTCAAAATAATTAAAACAATTATAATTAAAACAATTAAAAATAATTAAAACTATTACAAAAGAAAAATAAGTCAACTACTGTGAGAATTGTCTAGATTAGACAAACTTGGCAATACTGCAAAGTCCCAATAATATCTCTATGCCTCTGTGTGAAAGCCCCACTAGAAGCTTTCCCATTTGCACAAGACACACATTCATAAGCAATGTATGGAGTGCTCTGCATACAAAATCGTGTACAAGACATTACAGACTGGCTCAGAAGTTAAGCCTGAATCATACGGCAATAAACAGGTCCCATTGATATGAAGGCCAGAAGGTATCATCCCACCCAACTGTCTGCATAACCCAGACTACTCACTCATTGTAACTTTTTACTGAGGCTCAAAACACCAATGCAGAATCCAAGCATAATCTTTTCTTCCAGAATTAGCCAAATTAGTCACAGCATCTACTGTGTTGACAAAGAACTTCAACTGAAAAAACACAGAGCCACAAAAACACACAAAACACTGAGGCTGAGCAGCTGAACAAAGCTTTAAGCCTTGCTGATCACTTCTTGTTGCAAAGGGGGAACTGATAAACTGTATTAACAAAGACAGACAAAAACAAGTGGCCTAAGAGAGTAAAGGTCGTGAATAGATACCTCTTTGTGTGAATCAGAGCTCTTAAAAGGTTATAGTCTTTATACTCAGCATATGCTTCTGGCATTATTGCTTTCCATAGCAACAGTAACAGTAGTAATGAACCAGAAGGTATGAAAATCCAGATTTTTTTTCTCTTAAGAACACTGTAAAACTGGGAACGCAGAAAGTTTCAGTGTATTAAAAAGCCTAGCAGTGGTCAGACAAAAGATGTGTTACATCTCCCACATGTGGCAGAAGACACTACAGGGTAAGCAGATTTGCTAGATTCATTCCTTATGTTGGAGGATGCTATTACAAGGCCTTAAGGCCCTTTTCAGTTTGCCAGCATTAGAGTGAATAAAAATAAATGTGTATATTCTGTCCAGCCTCATGGCACTGGCGTGTACCTCACCATATGGAAGTATCATGGTGAACAGCATTTCAAGCTGCGAGTCTAATGCTGACCACATAGCAAATGCAATGTTAGCCTTGACTGGTGTGCCATCTTCTTGGCAAAAGAGCAGATGTGCAATGTAGTATTTTTAGAGCCTGAACCTGTGCTAGCACACAGCCTTTGAGGAGTCTCAGAATGGGCCTTCATATACAGATTTAGCAATATTAGCTCCTGTGCATAGTTCAATTAACTTAATTAGCACAGCAATTTGATAGCTCCCTCTAAAGACACACAAATCCATTTTAGCTCAAACCAGATTGAAATAGCATAGATATTGTTGTGTAAGTCCTAGAAGGCTAATCCATTCAGTAAAATTGCATCAGCTCTCCCAGTTCTCTGAAGAACTGTGCCAACAGCCATTATAAATACACAAGCAAGATTGGTGAGTTTGAAGGAAGAGATCTCACGCAGCGATAACAGAACTGTTGATAAACTCCACTACAAACACCCTTAGAAGCATCAATCTGATGTTTATTGGTATTTGAGCTCCAGCTGCAGTACTTTCCCAGCAATATTTTCTACATTGTTCTGTGAAGGAAGCACTGAAGATAAATTAACCCCTACATTTCCCTCCTCATCTCCTCTGCCATGCCCTCCACTGGTCGTTAGAGGCAGCTGTGCCACAGACCATGCTGTTGAGGGTTACTGCATAATCAGCCCTTTCAGAGCAAGGCTGTGTGTGTGTGGATATCACAGAAGACAGGATCTGCATCTTGTAATTCTCTTTAGCATCTTACCTCGGTTGTCTGCAAGTTCTTTCTACAGTAGCTCTTTTTTAGCATTAGTGACAGAGGGCAAAATGTTATCCAAGAAAGACACTATTTCTAAAATTCACACCACTGTTTCTTACCCTATCATTTTATTCTTTTTCACCTAAGTACTTTGTAAGCACACTGTTTGAGTCATTGTAGGCAGACTTGGTCTTACAGTCTTTTATCAGCAAATACCCTTAGGCAGAAGTATTGTTTATTCTATTCACTGTTCTGAAACAGAACAGCTTTATCAGGCAGATACACATAAAAGAACATGCTTGCTTAATATACACTTTGTTGCATAGTCACTAATTCGACTTAATTTCCCTCCACAGTTTTTTTTTCAGTGTGCCTTTTTTCACTGCTCCTCTCAACATTCCTACTCTTTACAAGTGACTGCTATCCCACTAAATCTTTTTGAGATGACATAAAAAGATGTTTTTTCATAAAAAGGAAATAATTTTTGTATAATCACTGTATTTTTAATATTACATACAGATTTTCATGTGGAGATAGATGTTCTTCATTTGGAAAAAATAGTGGTAATCTAGTTTCACTAACCATAGTGACCATAAAGAAACTTTCATTTCTAAATGTCTAGTTTGGTTTCAGAGCATAGAAAGCTGTTGCTTTTCTTAAAATCAGTCCTTTAAAGTTGCCTGTTAACCCTTTCTGCTAACCATTTCTAAAGGAGAGGAAGCTTACAAGATCATGATCTTCATCCATCTGCCATTCCCTTCCTCAAAAACTTTTAAGCTCAATGGCCAATTTCAAACCTCTGGAGTACAGAGATCAAAGAAACAAAGCTCCTGCAAGTTTCGCAAGAAATGAAGCCTGAGATGACAAGTCAGAGTAAGAACTGTCACTTAATTTAATTAATTAATGCTAAAAGACACCTAGCTACTGAAGAGACAGCATATTCTGGAGAACTAATCAGCCTCCTGCTAATGAAGTAACTCATTTTCATTTTCACCAACCTTAATGACAGATGAAGGATTAATCCTTCAATAAGAAAATGCTTAAATTAAAAGATCTTAAATTAAAGATGAAGATGCCAGTCAGGTTTCCCAGTAACTGTTTTTATCAACGTGTGCTTTCCTGAGGAAATTGTCTTATTTTTTTCCTTCATAGTCACACCTCATGGATCCTAATTGTCTTATTATCACCTCCCTCCCTGGAGGTGTTCAAGGCCAGGCTGGACAAGGCCTTGAGTAACCTGTCCTAGTGGGAGGTATCCCTGCCTATGACAGGGGGTTGGAACTATTTGGTCCTTGAGGTCCCTGAGGTCCCTTCCAACCTTACCATTCTATGATTCTACGATTATAGAATCTAACTCTGTTAAATTTGAATGTCAAATTAATTAACTGCTTCATTTCACTTAAGCCAGAGAACAGACCCAGGTACCCAGCAGATAACTGATCACAAAAATGCATTCAAATTCTAGTACATGAAGAGGGCTTACTGAGTGGCAGCACATGCAAGAAACCAGCCCATGAGTTCTTTTCAGAAACACAAAGGCAAGATGGCATAAAGAAAGTATAGACCTCCTGTAACTTTTTGGTTATATTAAATGGGCACTGCTTCTCCAGGAACCAGAAACCTCTTCAGATCCATGCCACTGATCTCATGCTTCCAGCTACGTGATAAATTTCTGTAGTGGAAAAAAATCCATGAATCCTGTGCTGGGAGACCAGATGCCTATTCTCTCATACCCTCATGCAGCTGTTCTGTTTCCTTTGGATTTACAGTTTGATATGCCCTTGTGTTGTTTCCTAGGAGTGATGCTTATTTTCATTGTATTCCAATGGCTTTCTGAGGAAACCAGAGAGATGTCTATCTATTTCCTTTTTCTCACTCACTTTCTCTTTTTATTTCCTTCTTCCTTTCTTGTGTTTGCAAGAGGCAAACTACTACCAATGCCCAAAGATTTGGGTCTGTAATAAAGTCCAAGCTATGGTCAGTTATACTCCACTCAGCTATTCCATTAAGCCATAGCAGAAAACACTTGTCCTGGAACTTAACATAGGAACTATTTCAGTAGAAAAGGAAGATTTTCTCTCTTCTATCACAACATGCTGACAAGAGGTACAACACTGTTAAGGAGACTGTGAGGATCTTTACTGCCCTTGCCAAAAAGTCCTTTTGACTGGAGACAGAGTGGCCTCTTCTAGAGCCATTAAAAAGTCACAAGAAAAAGGCTCAGCAGGCAACAAGTGCTTCTGGAGATAGGATGAGTGAATCATAACACCCAAGAGACATCAAAGGTATAATCTTTGCAAAGACTTCAAGTAGGAGAACCTCAGGGACTAGAGGAAAATATTTCTTTGAAGTTTTGGGTTTATGAACTTTAACTTTCATTCAAAGTTGAGGAGAGAGCAAGCCTCTTCATTGCCAGCTACTTAGAAAACAAAATACAGGTTTCATGTTGCATACAAAAATCTGACTCAAACTCTGCATTTTTTGTATTCCTGTTTATATTTTATACTATTATAAATAAATAAATTAGAGATCAGGCAATTTGCCTGTTGAATAACTGTTCTTTGGCAACTTACAAATCTGCAGTGTTATGATGGCTTATAGTACAGTGAGTCCAAGTCAGA
This sequence comes from Ramphastos sulfuratus, assembly GCA_013399055.1. NCBI lineage: Eukaryota > Metazoa > Chordata > Aves > Piciformes > Ramphastidae > Ramphastos > Ramphastos sulfuratus. The sequence goes on along the minus strand of WBNM01015699.1, from coordinate 110,185 downwards.
GAAGTAAACTCAGCACTACCTTACCTTCATAGCTTGATGATTTTCTTTAAAGCATTTCACTGTGACAAACTCAGTTTTGGCTTGAAGAAATTAAAAGATCCAAATTGCAAAGTTATCCTGAAAATATTGTGCTTGTCTTCCCATCCAATAATAAACACAATGAAGACAAATAAACTTATATTTGTGGGTTGAAAACCCCATCCAAAGCCCAGTGAAATTCTTGGGAATCCTTCCAGTGACCATAGGCTCCCAATCAGGTCTTATGAGTGATGTTTTAAAATTAATTCTAAATTAAGAGCCAAACATTGCTGGTATTTAGCTTGTTGCCAGAAGTCACACAATGGACCTTTGAAACAAAACTCTTAAAATGCATAGAAATTCAGCTGAAATGACTCACCAGTGCTGAACAATTAAGGCACAACCACGCCTCCTTCTGCTCTTCTGCTCCCCTTAAGACACTATTGTCTGTGTTTGGTAATATATCAAAATATTTCCATTTTAATTGTAGATTATGGTTGGCAGATGACAGAATTCTGATAACTGGGGACTGGCGAGACAGTGCTTTCTCTGTCTGGGGACACTTTCATCAAAACCTCAGTATTTATTTGGAACAGGTCTGTAATTCCCTTCTCTAATAAGGCTGAGACTGTCTGGAAGATCTGTCCTACTAAGAAGGGTATCAGCAGCAGGTGGAATAAGAAGGCAGAGGGGAGCTAATCTCTGCTATTTATTTTGAACTAAAATAACCTATCATGTGTCAGGTGCACAGTGGGAACAAAGAGAACTCCTGCCCCAAAGGTGTAAGAATCTGAAAGACAAACTCAAAGATGCTGGTTTCAGAGTAATACAGATCATGAATTCAGGTTTCCTCTACGTTTCTTTCTCACACTTTGATTTCCCTGCATCTGTTGCATGGGCAGGAGCATCATACTAACACCTCAAGAGTGTGATGCTCTGAAGAGTAGAGCTTTGAAGAGTAGAGTAACACTTCAGGAGAGCTTTTGAAGCAGCATCCTTTCTTGGGAATGCCAGTAGGGCCTATCTGCTTATGCTCACAAAATGTGGGAATTTATTAGGTCCAAAGCTTTTACTTCCATTACAAAGATGATTAAAGAAATATTAGGCAAAATCCACATCTAAAATGGAATTTCATAAGCTATATCCCATCAGGAAAGCAGAGAGAACTGGAGAAACAGGACTGAAAAAAAAATCTTGGATCTCAGCAGCATGATTGGAACTAAAATGTCACTTCTGACACACACCTTTTTCTTCCACAGAAGAAATCCCAGATCCAAACCCCCTCCACTTTGAGATTTAAACCCAACTTTGAAGTTTAACTCCCATACTCCTGAAATGAAACATGTTTCTAAAATGAAATGTTTTTCTTTGAATAAAGCAAGCCAAGTTTTAATTTGACTTTCACAAGGGATTATCAAGAAGATGCATCATTGACATCACTCCTTTTAGTACCTCTTTAAATATCCTGGTTGAAGGACAAGCTCCACTTGCCACGGTGAGTCAACAGAAAATATATACAGTATTTTATCTGACCAACAGAAAAACAACAAAAACCCCTCTGCATCATTGTGGTCAGTCATGATTGATCCTGCCACATTATTATCAACAAAGCATTTGCTTGAAGCATTTGTTTGCTTTCCTTTTGCCTGAGGGAATCTGGCATGGGTGAATGCCACAGAACTTAATGGAAACTTATAATGCAGAAAGGCCACAGAATCGGATTGTATTTCTTGGGTGAACTGGCTTGCTTTTTCATTAGAGACATTTGGTTTCTACTGTTGGGTCAAAAGATCAAGTCTATGGAGTTAAAGCAATGCTAGTCCTGTCTGAACTGTTCTGGAAAAAGAAAGAAAAGCTGACACCTGCAGACAAAGATTAAAAGCAGTGGCTGTTCTTTCTGTTCACATCCAGAAAGTCATTCTTCAGTCCAGTTATGCAATCACACAGTTACTTCTTCATTTTTGATCTTCAGTTATAGCCACATTTCTTGAAAGCTGTCCAGAAAACCTGCCTGAGACTAAGGTAGAGAAAGGGACATTGACAATGAAGTGAGCAAAGGAGGCCAGTTCAAGCAGAAAGCCTGAGCTCAAAGTAGTATGGAGAAGAGGAAGAAACAGGTATAAAAAAGATGAATGTGTGTTCTTCAGTGTTGTCGGAGAGAAGGAATTTCTTTCCAGGTGGATAAAAGCTCAGTTCATTTTCGCAACACGAAAAAGGCAGAAGAAGAAGGGCTAGGACAGAGCGCCAATGGGAGAGCCAAGCACTTTTCCCACTGCAAGCAAGGAGAGCTGGGGGACCTGATGAAGGAGCAGTGACTCCTGCTGTTGGGAAAATACATGTTCCTGAGCAAAACCATCCCTATCAAAACCAGCTCTCCCTCAGCTGCAATGGTAGCAGATAGTCAGGCTTTCTGGAGTACCAGCATAGGTATGCAAGTATAGTACACAAGTTAAGTGTAGCACGCAAATTGGCTGGGTTTACCAGCTCCTTATTTTGCCTGTTTTGGGAGAGCATCATTGACCATAGAGGAGTTGTGAGGAAACAGCTGTCTCATGGCCTTGACCTCTTGAAAACTCTGTCCCTTTTCACTTCTGACAGTCTCCTGGAAGCCCAGAGTATTTAAGATTTTGGTTCCCAAGGACCAGAGGATTAGCAAAATTCACAGCAGTCTTCAGTCTCCTGGACTGGGACCTGATCTGAAATACAAAACTTGCAAGTGATCACCGAGGAATTAAACTGTGGACATGAATACATATTTTGGTGAAAAGGTTATTTCAGACATTGTTTGTAGATATGAGGGAAAGAAAATTCTCTACCAGTAGCAACAAACCAATATACACAAAGATCTAAGGAAAGAACTGTGGATGAAATCTCTCTTCTTCCAAATCTTCAGCTTTCAGTTTCAAATTTGGGCAGAAATGTTTGTATTTAACTAAAAAAAAAAAAAAAAAAAAAAAAAANAAAAAAAAAAAAAAAAAAAAAAAAAAAAAATCACACAGAGGACTGCAGACTTTAGAGCAAACCTTCACTTTCAATAACACATGCAATTAATAAAATCTTTTTTTGCCACCAAAGTGCTAGAGAATCATAGATTACACAGATCTTTAAATATTGTGTGTATCAACATCTCAATATGTCAGTATCTCCTATTAAAAGGGAAAACTAACTTTGTTTATAGACACTGAGTCCTCCTCTGAGTTCTCAGAGTTTTATTTAGAATTGCTGTTGGAGTCTCAATCCAGAGCACTTTTTTCCCTAGAAAATGCCATTTTGCATATCAATTAATAAAATGTTATTGCAGTGAATAAATGTCTCAAAAAACCCCTCACACCCCCAATAAAAAATAAAAAAACAAAAAAAAAAAAAAAAACAAAACAAAACCAAAATCAACCCAAACCAAACAAAAAAAACCCACCCAACAACTTTTTTCATAGTTAAAAGCTGGTCTGGGAAACATATGGGAACAAGAACCCATAGTTCTGTATACTATGAGGGCAAGAGTAATAACAAGACCGCAACAGCAACTGATCTGCAAAAAACAAATGAAGAGATTCTACTCACAGCCAGAGCTGCCAACCTCTCTCTTATGAAAAGGGAGGGATAAATACAGTACCAGTTTCACTGCTTCTGTTCTGTGAAGTGATCCATTAAAAATTACCAGAGTTTTCTAAATAAGGAAGTAAATACAAGTCAAGCACCAAAAAAAAAAAAAAAAAACCCAAAAAAAACTAAACCAAAACCCTTTACTAGCCACTTACACTGCTCCCTTTACTATCCACTTACATTGCTCCCTGCTCCCCTCTGCATGACATCAAACAGATCCCAAGAGCTGTCATCTTCTTGTTGCTACAAGCAAGCAGTTAGGTCTTATGATTAACGAATAGGCTCTGGGCAGTTTAGAATTGCTATCAGAATTTAATACATAAATAAAAAGAAAAACAAAGATTACATGTGTAGCTGTCACAGTCAGGCAGCAGTCTCATAGAAGTGGTTATAGAAAGCTGTCAGAACAGGGAGGAGGTGGGAGAAGGAGAGAGGAGCAGAGTTTGGGCTGCTGAGGTAGAGATCTGATGCTGGAAACACGCAGACTGGAAAAAGCAATGACCCACGAAAGTATGCACCTGATAATCTGAGTATAAAAGCTGAAATCTGTGAAAAGGAGAAGTTTAAGCAAGTGGCCTTCCAGTTTTCTGTGTACTGCTGAATTCCCACTACCACGGCAAATCATGCAGAACACATTCAAGGTGCAGATCTCAGTTCCTTAAGCTACAACATGAGCTTGTACATGGAAACCTATAACCTGATGCCTTGAAGCTTTACTCTCAAAAGGGTAGAGTTAGATCTGATCCCTTCCAGGAAAGTGAAAGTGCAAGTGGTGAGCAGAACAGAGGGAGCCAGCTCTCCACTCCTCATCCCACTCCCTCCCAGTGGGGAGCCAGCTCTCCACTCCCACTCCAGGAGCTGCCTTCACCTCGGCTGCTGCAGGGTCCTGCCCCTTTAAATGGGGCAGATTTGTTTCATGCAAATTCAACAGAGCTTATGAAAAACAAGTCACTGTTCCTGCTCACGGGCAGAGCAAATAAGGAAATTCAGCTACTTCAGAAGCTCATCTTAAGGCTGCTATTACAGAGCTTGTCTAATTCTTTAACAGGTAAGCAACAGAGTGGGGATGGCACTGCAAGGTGTCATCTTACATCCACCAGTTACTGGCCCATAACATCTACTTTTGAAGTAGTTTAAAACTTCTCCATGTGCTGTAGATATCTTTACTTTTTTTTAAAGGGTCCAGTAACATTTTGATCTTTTCTGTCATTCTGGATTAGATCTCCATGTTAAAAAGTTTAAAAAGAAAAAAAAAAAAGAAAAAAACACCACCAAATAACAAACCACCAAGGCATGATTTCCTTGGGTCTGGAAACCTCCCAGTCTAGCAAGAATTTTGGAATCTGATTTTTCTTTTCTACTTACTGAATTGTCTGCATGACATATTTAATACTAATCTCTGGGGTGAGATAGAGATTTTTCCTTGGTCATTCTACCTTTTTGGAAAGTTCAGTGCACAATGAATACTGAATACAGCTGTACTTCTGAAATGTATCTTGGATAACCTTATCTAAATAACTTCATTTGAAAAGTGAATGGACTTTTGTCAGAGGAACTTTCCTAAATAAACTAGAGGGAATATTTTTTAACTCAGTGGCTATTTGAAAGGGAAAATTTGAACATTTATTTTATTTTCTTGTGGAGAACTAACATGTGATTCCAAAACTAACATCTACAAGCCAGCAATTAAGCCAAAAAAATACCAAAGAATAAGATAACAAATATCTAAAAGCATTTTACATGTGAAAGGCATCTAATAGGAGAAATGTAGTTTATCCATGTATGTAGTTCTGATCTTTATATTTGGCATTTGCTTGCTTAGAAATGTTCAGGCTTACAGGAACTGGAAACAGTAATGAAATCACAAACTATTTCCCTATTGCTGAGAAAATAGTTTCTACAGAACCATCACCACGTTTTTCAACTGTACTAACATGAACTATATTCATATGCGTAACAACACATTTGACCTCTTAATTATACACTAACTGTTCCGGTGCACTTGACTGACTTTTGGAAAGTTCTGCTCTCTTCATTAAGGGTAAGGTTTGCTTTTTGCCCTAGAGGCAGTTCCTTAAGTTTACAACTGCCAGGATTATGCTGTGCCTACTGTGAAATATAGGAAAGGAAAGAAACCACTCTTCTAAACAACTTTCTAAGAGCAGTGAGATGTCCTGGAGTACAAGAAAAGTTGCAAGATTGTAGTTTCCTCAAGCAGCAAAGAAAAAATTGCTTCCTCATTCTGCTGGAAACATGCACATCTTTCCAGGTTCTACAGTATTTTCGTTTTGCACCAGGACAGCACCTTCACAGTGATCACATAAGTGATCTCTGGATGGGCACTAGCGCTTCTGCTCACTTAGAAGCGACTCTCATCATTCCAGCCCTAAGAGGCAAAGCACTCTCCAAGCAAAGAGAAGTGCAGCATTTGTTTGCTACTGGAGTTAAAGGCGGCTCGCTCAGGGCCCGATTCCAAGTCTCCAGGAGAAAGTGGGAATCTTTCCAGGGACTTCCACGCACTTTTGGTCAGGCCCTGGCTGATTCACGCATAGCTTTCCCATCGCGCAGCTGAGAAGAAACCGACAGTTCAAACCCTCACATCCCTTCCCACAGGACCCCCTTAGAAGCCTTTAACCCTCTCTTCCTTCCTCCCCTCCTTCGCACGATGCCGCAGCTAGGCACATCTGAATCATGCGCCCGCGCTCCCCTGGGTACAGGCCCGCGTCCCAGCCCTGGGACACGACGCGCCGTGAGCTCGCCGCTCACTACGCAGCCTTCCGAATCGTTTCGGGCGGGGTCCGCCAAGCAGTGAAGGGGACGGACAGTCCCGACCCTCCCGCGGCCGCGCGCACCTGGCTCCTCACGCCCGCGCCTGTCCAGGGGTGCAGGGGAACGGCTGCTCCCCTCCTGAGGTGCCACGGAGGACGGGCAGCCGGGAGCGCCGCCAGACCCCTGCCCGGCGACTGGGGCGCAGGTGCCCGTCTCCTGCCCCAGCGGCCGCCGCCGTGTCCCAGGTAACCGTTACTCCGTCCCGGCCCTCCCGCCGTCGTCAGCAGGCCCACCCTGTACCTGAGAAGTCGGCGAGCGCCGCGACCTCGGCGCTGCATACGAGGATCACGCAGGAGAGGAGGCGGATGAGCCGCCCGGGTTCTACCTGTGTGCGGCGTGGGTGCTGCCCCGCATCCCCGTCCCTCATGGTGCGGGAGAGGGCAGCTAGGGGCCGGGGGGGCAGACTCGCCGCCTCACATGATGGAGCCTTTGCCGGCTGGCGGCACAGCCACCCCCGGCGGTCCGGGCGCCCTTCGCCGCGGGGCAGTGCCGGCTGCCCCGGGACCGCTCGGTCGGCGGGGCGCGGGAGCAGCAGGAGGGCGGAGCAGTCCTGCCCGAGGCCGAGACCGCAGCGCAGCCGCCGCACTCCGCGGCGGGAAGGGGTCCGGTCCGTCGCGGAGCCCCGGGAGAAGCGTCGCTGCCGCCGCGGGGGAGCTCGAGAGGGCGGCGAGGAAGGCAAGAGGCTTCTCGCCGGCGCCGTGCCTGGCACTGCCCTCAACGCACATCGTGCGGGCCGGGCTGACTCAGACCCGGCTGCACCTCGCCCGCCCTCCCCCGGCTCTCTCCACCCCTCTTCGGGCAGTTCGAGGTCCCGGCACCTCCCTCTTGGAGAAGAGGAATGATTCGCCTTCACGCCCCGTGCGAAGGGCTTTAACTTCTTTTTCGTCCTCATTCCTGCTTGGCAATAGTTGGAGGACTGTCACGGATTTACACAACTCCCCTGACTTAATGTGACAGCGTTTCCTTGCTAGTAGTTTTACCAAGACAGGTACAGGATGCTCCCTATCACTCGCTGCCGCTGCAGCGCAGCTTCTCAGCTTTTCCTCTTTCAGATCTCTTTGCTCCGCATGCCAGATCCTGTAAAATCTACTGCTCCAGCTCCGCTCCAAGTTTCATAGGTCTCGGGGAAATCTTCCTAAGACCTATGCCTGACAGGATCTCAGGATGAGGAATTTCAGTGGGCAAACAGCCGTGTTAGGAAATAGCCCCGACTCCTTCATGTTGCAAAAGAAACTTTCCCTTTCTCTGTTTCCTTCCCACATGTTGTTGCCTGACAACACCTTACCATAGCCCTTAAAGAGTCATATAGTTCAGCATAGCTGAGTTTGAAGTGTGTAGGTTTGCTTAAAGCTTTCACTGCAAAGTGAGAAAACATCTTGAAGTTACTTAGAGTTCGGCTTGTTCCCTGAAATGTTTGCAAGACCGAAAAGTAAACCAGTGGGAAGTTCAAACAAACTACGTTTACAACCTGCTAAGCCACCTTTAAATATAAGGTGGAGCTCCTTTTAAGGTATGAGGGACTACATAGAATAAGTCAGGACACTCATTTCCCAGTTCCTGTAATAGCTGCCCTCGGGAAAGAGAGCCTAAAAGCAACACTGGAAACGAGGCATGAAAACATCTTCTGCCCTGGGGTTGAGCTAGGGTATAAGGTGGGCAGGCAAGAACATCTAGCTGTTTACATCCTGGCATACATGTTCACAATGATCTTCCTCCTGAAAAAAAACAGGAGTGAACAGGTGAGGGATGACGAAACCAAATTAATTCTGTTAAATCCGTTCCTCTCCTCTCACTCCAACTTAAGTTGGATCGTGTCCAGATTTGAATTTCCAAACTTTGGCACCTTTTTTCTGGAGGGTAAACTGAACTTTGACCATGTTTGAATAAGAATCCACTTTCTTTCCTCACTCTCTCCGTCTACACACAGAACAACAACTGGATAACACATACATTATAGTCCTGCTTCCTTAGCCTTGGTCAGATAAGAGCAAGTAAGGTTTCAAATGAACCTGCCTTAGGTCAGGGACATTCCATCAAGTTTTACTGAACTGAGATAAATGGGATCAAAGATGCCGAAATAACAGAATAAAAGTGGAGTAGCTCTGAAGCATCTACAACTGCAGACACGGATGGAAAGAGGGAACAGTAGGTTTGCCAGGTGCATGAAGCTCTTATTTCTTGCTGTTTCAGATAAGGACAATGTTTGCCTCCAAAATGAACCAGTTACCCTGTGACTTTCAACTGTGATACTGGAAGGAGTCTTGTGGAAGTCCCTTGCTTTACCTGGTGATTTGATGCTTTCTGCACTTGGTGTCACAGGTCAGTTCCACCAAAGGTTTAAATGAATGCAAGGGTAATGTTAGTAGCACAGATTTTTACCCCTCCATAAAAGCAATCATATCATATGCTCATGCTTGAAAGGCCTTGGATCAGAACATCCTATTGGGCTGTTTGCCTAGTGAGAATTTGTGAATATTCTTTCGAAAGAGAGACCATTGTTTTTTCTAGTCCATGGTGTTGTAAGAAAATGACCATTCTGTGTTGCAGGAATAAGGCTGGTATGGTTTTGGCACTGTGTAGGTACAATCCAAAGGCAAAGGCGGTTTTCAAGTGGAATGAATGAACTGGGAGAGGTTCAAAGTATAGGTAACCTCCAGGGAGGTGAAGCAGCAAGGGTGGAATAAAACCACAAGAAGCATCTGGGTGCTCCTATGTGTAGGTATCTGCCTTTTAGAGAGGTCTTTCTATGGAGGGAAGCAAATTAATAGACATTGAAGCCAACAGCAATAGAGAACATACTTTCAATAAAATGATGCTTATAATTTTTATTTATTACCACCACCACCACCACCAGGGGCTACTTCAACATGAACCTAAAATGTGTAATGTTTTTGGTAACCCCTACTATTTGCCACTATGTGATAGTGCTTAAATAGTAAACTTGGAGACAGCTGCATAAAACACAATGGTAGGGAGGGAGAAAGTATGATTTATCCTGATGTGTTTCTTTGCCATAGCCTTGAAAGCAGCTTCTACAAACTGGCAAAGCTTGGTAGCTGGAACACAATAGAGGTAATCTAGACATGTTGAGCATGTAGAATTACAGAATCTCTTGGCCTTCCTTAGGAGTAACAGGAGTGAGATTAATTTTTTTTCTTCAAAGGAAAAAATAGAGGCCTGTAAGTTAGAATACAGGCAAGATATGTCTGCTTCAGTCTCTCTTTTGAGCTTGGGGAGAAAAATAATTTCACAGTGTCAAAAATGCAGGAACTGTATTGTTGCATGGAATCTTTCGAAGTGCAAAGCCAAACTCTGAGCTCTTATTTTTTTTTTCTTCGTATTCATTTTCTGAACTTCAACCAAACTGCCAATCTGAAACTCCTATCATGGCTTAATCTATGGAAATTAAAATAAAACAGTGCTATCAGTTAGGAAATAAGCAAACAATGTGAAATAACAGAAAACAGTTGCATTGGATGGCCTAAAATTTTCTAATAGTAAAAGAAATCACAATGAGATCCAAAGCACAGTAACAAAAACCACCAGAAATATATAATCTCAGAGACACTCTCTCTCTCTATATATATATCTATATATATATAGATATATAGATATATACACACACAGAGGATGGCCACTATACCTGCTACTGCTTTTTCTTCCTCCATTCTCCCTAACAAATTTACTGGGAGCTGATATATGTCATCTTCATTCTCTTCTCCCTGAATAAAGTTTCTAAGAAGTTCACTAACATTCTCCTTGGCTTTTAGGGAAAAAAAAACAAACCAAACCAGAACAAAAAAACTAACTACAAAACCCCAGGCTTTTCCCACATTTTAAAATGCTTTATAATCCTACATCCTGACACAGATGCAATCTACAACACAGTTCAAACAAGTGGGCTGCTATCCTGTTTCTATGGAAATGAGTGTCAGACTGGTTAAAACAAAGCACACACGTTAATCACTATATAGCAATTACTTAAAATAACATAGCAGATTTTTCCCAATTCAACCTCTCTTTCTATGGGAATAAGAATGAAAATAGTGGTAGAGAGGCTTTTGCTGTATTTTTTCAGCTCTAAATGTGTTTTGGGTGCTCGTAAGTTCTCATGGGGTGTGACAGATTTTAAGTTCTAACAAGATCTTCAGTTGTGCAGTAATTTGAACTGGAACTTGCAAGTCATAGTTAGGAAAAATTCTCATGCATTTAAGTAGAAGTTTGAATGAATACAGAGTATAGTACTTCATCCAGCAGGTGTAGAAGGAGGAGAAATACTAGTAATTTTCTGCCATTTTTCTACTCATTTCAGAGAGAGAAAAGTTATCTAATGACATCTGAGTTTTGTGGTCATAAATTGCATCCTGCATAATCAGCTCTTGGTCAAACTAATCATAATACAATGGAGACCCTGACTATTTCACAAAAAAGAGAAGTAAGATGTAACATAGAGTTTGTAAAATTAATCTCCTCATGTTTCATTCCATCTGAATGAACTCTTATTCAAATCTTCCTCATCACATGCAGCAGAAAGGTCACTGCTCATCATTCTGAAGGCTGCTGATCTTACTGGTCCCTTTCCTGTATGCAGATTATTTTTCCTAGCAGTACACTTGGACACTTGTATAGACATGAAGTAAGAGGCATGTCCTATCTTACAGAGTTTGCTGCTGGAAACAAGAGGAAAAAAGACCTAAGGTGAAGAAAGAACAAACATCCAAAAAGTCCTGGCTTTGTCGTTGCCCTCTTAAAGCACACAAGTCATCTCTGGTCACTTCCTGACATGACTCTTTGAAGACAGACTGGAAAATACTATGTGTCTTGTCTTTCAGTTCAGGAAGGACATTAGGACAGAGCTGCTGGGTGGACCACAGTCTTGGAAAGCAGCCTGTTTACTTGTGAAAGTGCCTTATTAAGAGTTTATGAACCGGCCTTTGGGCTGGTTGTTGTCACCATTTCCCTTTAATATGTATTTAGGCTAAGATTTTCCAAAATGACTAATGATTTTGTGTACTTGAAATTCAAGGCTGCATCTTTTAAAGCCACAGAATCGATGTCAAAGCACTGAAAAAAGTGGTGACATTTCCAAAAGCCTTGGAAAATCAGACCTCAAGGTCTCTCAGGTTGGGTACCCAAAAGCATGCAAAACTGATAGTGTTTCAAAAGAATATTGATATCTAATCAGTGACAGTTAATCATTTTGAGATCCAGACCTCACATTAATTCAATCTGAGCTCTCCAAAATTAGAAGCAAATAACAGAAGTTTAATATAATATTGCCTTGTTTCTAAAAGCTTGGTTTTTTTCTCAGCACTGTAATGGTTTCATGGGAAATTCTGAAGAGCTGCTCAGTGACTATGTTAAACTAATTCAGGCTTGATGATGGTTGAAGGTTATTCCATGTATAGAAGGTGTGAAGAATTTCAGTATGCATGGGAGATACCCTTTTTTCTGCCTCTGAATTTAAGTATCCCATAGTGCCAAAGGTCCTGTTCTGTATCCAAAAGTAAAGAATTCAGTTGGTTTATCACAAGTAGATACCCATCCTATACTTCCTCTACCTCTTCCCAGCCTGCTCATTGACATTCCGACTCTTCCGTCCTCTTCCCTTCTTTTCTGATCTTTCCATCCATCTTCAGCATCTGGGCAAGCAGCCTGATTCCCAACTCATACCACGTTCTGGCTCAGAACCCTGGTGCTAATGCATGTTCCTACTGCTGACTCCGCAGGCAAGTTAGGTCCTTTGATATTGATAGGGCTTTAGTGTAATGGTGGGGAAGAGAAACTGTCATTAGCCAGGTTTTAAAATGCACTCCTTTAGCTATTCAGAGAAGTGCTGCTCTAGCTGAAATAACTAAGAGACTGGAAGATGTGGAGGTGGGGTAAGTTTATTTTTCAGCCTCAGGAGCGAGAAGACTTGCGGGTTTACTTAAATTGGTCTAACTTACTTATGCCAGAGCAGTACTGGCAGTGAAGGGCAGTTTCATGAGGTTTATTGCTGAAACACAGCCTGCCTGCTCAGTTCCTGAGTCCATACACCATTCTGGCCCTTCATTTCTTAGTTTCTGGAATTCAAGCTCTGCAGTCTCTGTATCTTCAACTCTGGGAGTTGACACTGGGCACAAGACATGTGATGACAAAGAAGTGATAGTGTTGGGATGTCTTGGGAATATTGCCTTCTTTTGAGGCTGTGTTCAGAAGCAGTCCTGACACAGCAGCATCCAAGCTCTCTCCCTCTGTGCTTCCATGCCTCAGATATCAAAAGCTGGAAAGCAGAAAGACCTGAAAAACAGCTATATCACACACAGGAACTTTAAATTTTGGAGAAATGAAGGAAACTTTTCTGTGAAATAAATCTGTAAACCATGAAAGAGCATTGAGAACAGCAGCAAGATACAATTAAAATTAAATTTAAAGATACAATTTTGGATTAAATTCAGTCTCTCTGAAGGCGCTCTATAATTAATTTGTAGATCAAATGAAAAATGTATGATATGAAACTACTGCATTTTCTACATGCTCTGGACCAAAGGTAGTGTGGAGTGGAGGATCATAGGTCCTATGTGGCCATTAAGTGATACTGCCACTGACAGCAGCAGTGGTACTGTTAACTGGCAGGGGTTCCACTAAACCAAACATGAGTGGTTTTAAAGGACAAGTCTGGTCTGGGACTAGCATGGGCAGTATAGATCTGTTTACGTATGGGTCTATCAGCAGCTCTACTTGTAAAGATAGTTGCTCATCTGTAGTGTGAGGTTGCAGGCCAGGAGATCAGACTGAGTTTGGTAAAGGTCACCAGGATGTGGTTAGGGAATGATGTAAAGTCATATCAACAGACTTAAGATTGAGGGCTGGCACAGCAAGTACTGCTGACCTATAGGTAAAAGCTAGAGACAGGGGCTGGATGAGCAGGACAGGAGCATTTATGGATGAAATCAGAAGGCAGACATTGATAAATCTAGTGGGTAAGAACTGGCCTAACTTACCAAATCAGATTTTGTCTTTAGTCACCACATGATTAAAAATCCCAGAGCAAGGAATAACATTCCAGTTTGGGAGGCAAAGGTATTTGCATTAGGCAAGACTGGGGATTTTTGCTTTTGATACCGTTCAAGCCAGTGAAGACTTCAGAGGTCAGATTACAGTTGGTGCAGGAAAGGGTCACTTGGCTCTGTTAGTCTTGTATCTGGAACTGTTCCTTGAACAAGAGTGAGAGCTAAGGTTCATGAAAGAGACTGGGAATTCTTTTTCAGACTTGCAAATGCCAAAGGGGCAATGTGTATCTTGGATCTGATTGTATGTTCATCTGGCAAGAATCACAGAATTAAATTTCAATTTACTGAAAACTGGGCAGCTCAGAAATTAATGCTTGACTCATTCACTGCTTACATCTGGTAAATGTGCAGGCACAACAGAGTAGATGAACTTTGTCTGAGCTTGATCTCTCATTCTCCTCCATGAATATAGCTTGCCAGGAAACAGACTCGGGGGAGGAAAATTGTCATAGATGTAACAGAGAAAGAAAAGGACATGGGCTTTAAAGTAAAGCAAGAACATATAAATAATCTGGCTTGAAGTGAAACTAACAGTCCTCACCATCCTCATTAAGGCCTATGACAGCTGTTCAGGCAGTGGGGGGAGAGAATAATTGAATTTAAAGCTGAAATTAAAATAATTTATACTAGCATTTTGCAGCAATATATTTATACTAAATATTTTATGAAATATGGTGTGATGATAGTGACCAGGCTTGTAAGTCTGACAACTATGACTTTTACCTGGAACACATCAGCATTAGTGCTTTGAGCCTTTTCAAAGCTGTGTTTGGTTGGTTTTTTTGTTTGATTTTTCATTCTAAGTTTTACTAGCTCTACCTTTCTTTTTTGTCCCTTCAGAACCAAAATAACTTCTTCTTAAGAATGTTATTTACTTTCCATGGTATGTGCCCCTCAATTTCTGGAATTTGAAATATATTTGCATATCCATACATCATCAATTAATTTTCAGGAAAATTTTAAGGTTGAGAAGAAGGATTCCCAGCATCCAGAACAACCCATCAATAATGTTTTATGGAAGAATTGAATAGTCTGTGCCTTTGAACAGAATTTGCTATACTAAGTTGAATTACAAATGAAACTGCCATCAAAACAAGCAGAAAAATATTTGAAATCCACTGTGTTAAAATTTAAGTGTTTCTGGAAACATCGTGAATTATTAGCAGAGTTTGGAGTAGGATGTAACTAGCATCATTAAGATGCTTTTAAACCTTGTTCTTCTACAGTATTTTGAAAACCCTTGTAGCTAGCATCTAGCAATCTTTTCTTTGCAGTCTCAGGTACTCCTTTTATTTTACTGGTTTGTGCCTTCTAAATTCATCTTATTTTCTTTTACCATCTGTTGTCAAAATATTGCAGCCTCTTCCATCAACAGCAAAGCATTTGTCCATCCTAAATCTTAAAGTTGCTGTTAATGTTGCCCTCTTCTGGATCACTTTTTTCAAACAGTATCTCTTAAAAAAACCCCAGTTTTAACAAAAACTCATGTTAGGCAAACTAGACAAATATTAGTGTTGCTTTTATTTGTTAGCTGTAAATAAAATAATCTATTTTGGATAGCTCTCTAACTTGATTTTCATTTTCACTTATCGACATCAAAATCTCCTTTATCTCCCACAACTGTTTCAGCTATTGGCTTTTCATATCTAACAATTTGTTGGAACAAAATTTCTTCCATTCCTCCCTATTGCTGTGTTTCTCCTTGAATAACTCCTGCTGAAAACAAAACTTCTGTTTTCAATTTAAGTCTAGAGAACAATAAATGTATTTGGCCACCTTGATTAATATGCCTCATAGGCTGACAGGCAACTCTTACCCTTCTATTGTGTCTAAGTAACTATTTGTTCATAATTAATTGTTAGTGCTTATGTAAGACATTTTAACTAGCAAATTTTAAAGTGTAATGGAAACATGTCCTGTTAATTGGAAAGCAGTTTGTGCCTATTGCTTTTTGCAAATTATAATAATTTTATCTTTTACCTAGTATTTTAAGGAGTTCTGCTTCCTGCTACTCCATGCTTTCCCCTTCCACTCCAAAGTTTGTGTCTCCTTGGTTCAGGACTGGATAGGACTGAAATTCTTCTATAAAACTGTGATGCCAGTGAAGATAAAAAGTTGCTTAGCCTTGCAAACATCAACAGATGACAGGCTGTATTATTACAGGGTAGTGGAGACTTGCTTTTGCAGTCTTTCTACTCCAGATGCTTTCACTCCTCAGCGGTACCAGTCACGTCTGTGTGGCTACACTTCGAATGAGCAACCAAAGCATCCTGGGAGAGAAGTAGGAGGAAAGAAAAGGTGCAATAATTCTTTCTGAATCATTTTGTAAACTGATTTCTTTGACAGCATACCCACAATACAAGCAAAGAGTAGTTCACGGTGTTATGCGCGCACACGTACGAAGTGCCCTTGGTTTTGGCCCCGGGGACTGAATGCCTCACTGGAAGGGCAGCTGCCTGGCAAGCAGTAACTGCAAGTGCCAACTGTAATGTGTGACAGCGCCAGGCCCAACAGTACAAACCTGCTGAGCAGCCGAGTGCCCAAGGCTATCTCATGAAAAAACGCCAGTGCCAAGGAGCAGGCTTTGGGAGCGGGGCATTTTGCACCGGGAAAGCCCCGAAGCGGAGGTGCCGCGGGGCTGCGGGGCTGGGCTGTGCACTCCGCACGGCAGCTGGGGCAGAAGCGGGAGGCAAAGCTGCGAAATCTTCACGGAGACAGATCGGAGCGGGGCAGGCGAAGGCTGGAAATGCCGCTTATGCGTGCTGCAGCCGGGCCTTGGCCCGGCCAGCCGCCCTCGCTCAAGGCCCGCGCCCAGCTACGCACCCCAGGTCGGGCACACCACCTCCCCGCCCTCGCTGGCAGCGACGTCGCAGCGCGGCGGAGGCTGTTGCTGCTGCCAGTGCCGCTTCCTGCCGACGGCCGCTTCCGGGGCGGCTCTGTTGGGCTAGCGGCAGCGGCGTGGTAATGAAGCGCCGCAGCATGCCGGCGGCCGGTCCGCCGGCGGCCAAGCGAGTCTGTCCTGAGAAGGAGGAGTTCAACGGCGCCCGCTTCAAGGCACTGCTGCGGGACCCTGCCACCGCCGGGAAAGGTGAGAGGCCGGGTCGGGAGTGGCCAGCGTGTCAGGCGGCGCTTGGAGCTGCCCGTGCCCGGCGCCATCGTGAGGTGAGGGCGTGCTCGGCCGGCGCGGCAGGGGTTGCAGCGGCGCCCGGGAAGGCCGGAGGCAGCCCCTGTCCTCAGAGCGACATCGTGGGGGTGGTGATGATGATGTTTGCTGTTACTAATGGGCTCATACAGTGCCGCACGGCGTGCGGACGCCGCAGACCCTGTGCGGCAGAGCCGGCGTGTCCGGGGCCCTGTTGACTCCCCAGGTTGAAACTCTCCCATTGCAGGTTTGGAGACCTTCGTCTCTATTGCTAAGAGGCTGCCGTCCCCCGAAATCTATGATGTCGTGGAGGGATACGTAAAAATTTCCATGGAGTGTGCTGAAATATTTAAACTTATGGACGGAGAAAGGAAACCTGAAAATGAAGTAAGTTGGCCGTGGATTTTACAGCTGAATGGCTGGCTGTGTGCATCCTGATGGGGAGAGAAGTGGCCAAAGAAACGCTTTGTGGTGTCAATAACTGATAATTTGGTATAGGGTTTGTTTTTTTTTTGTTTGTTTGCTTTTCCTGGAAGCCAGTGTCAGAAGCACTGATCAAGCGAGAAGGTGTTTTCAGGACAAAGATGTTTCTGCCGTAGTCCTACCAAAATCAGGATGTTAAGGTTCTTTAAATGTTATTAGAAGACCATTTGTGAAATAAGAGGGTAAAAAGAAGCAAGTAAAATAAAAGAAATAGTCTAGTGAAAGCAATTATTATATAACTAGACATCACCTTGATACATGAGTACTTCTAGGAAGCCACTGGTAATGTTGACCTCATTTTCTTCATCTGAGCTGAACGCAATCTTTCCACATCAGACTGTGGTGAATGGACTAAAGGATTTTCACCGTAAGTACTCGGGCAGTTTTATTAACATAAATGTGTGCTGGAGCCCCCAGCACAGGAAGGACATTGAAGTGTTGGAGCAGGTCCAGAGGAGGGCCACGAAGATGCTCAGAGGGCTGAAGAAGCAGCTCTGCTATGAGGACAGGCTGAGAGAGTTGGGGCTCTTCAGCCTGGAGAAGGGAAGGCTTCGAGGAGACCTTAGAGTAGCCTTCCAGTATCTGAAGGGGGCCTACAGTAAGGCTGGGGAGGGATTACTGACAAGGTCTTGCAATGCCAGGACAAGGGGCAATGGGTTTAAACTGGCAGAGGGGAGATTTAGGCTGGATGTTAGGAGGAAGTTGTTTGCCGTGAGGGTGGTGAGGCCCTGGCACAGGTTGCCCAGGGAAGTTACGACTGCTCCCTCCCTGGAGGTGTTCAGGGCCAGGTTGGAGGAGTCCTTGAGTGACCTGTGCTAGTGGGAGGTGTCCCTGCCTATGGCAGGGGGTTGGAACTAGATGATCCTTGAGGTCTCCTTCCAACCTTACCATTCTATGATTGTGTTCACTGACATCCTTTCTTCAAGGTCTTTTTACTAGTAGAGGCTAATATTTGTAATGAATACAGTCCCAATGCTGTGTGGACTGTGGTTTAATATAGAAGGAATTAATTGCAAGATCAGAGCAGCTTGGATGATTTTCTCCAGCACATTTCATTGTTTCACTGTGTACTTACCATGAGTTGTCTCTTAAAGCTTTGATTCATTAGCCCTAGGCCTTGCCTTCTACCTTGAAAAGGTCCTTTAAGATCCATCAGTCAGTGTTGAGCTTTGCTTTGCAGTTGGTGTTTGCATCCCTAGAAGCGGTTGTTGTTTGTACACAGATAAATCATGCATATGCACATAGGTCTTGATTCCTCCATTTGTGGGTGAGGTGAGGCCCTTTTTTACAGTTTATTTGTCCAGAGTTGTACAGGCCTTCAGTCAGCACATTGGCTTAGGCTTCTGGGAGAGGTTGTCCCTCCGCACTACTGAATCTCATGAGTTTAGTAACTGAAAAAAGAGAGGCCTCACCTGACCTCCTGTGTTTCTCCTATCTTTCATACAGTATCTGTATAAGGAATTCATTGAATGTTCACACTCTCAGAACTAATTCTTTAGAAGAGGAAGGATTAAGTTGGGAGAGAATTCAGAAGTTAATTTTGCCTTCATATGTGGAAGGTTTTCTCTTGTGGTGGGGTTGCTCTATTTTTAGTGATGCTTGTTATTATTCAGTTAATAATTTCAATCTGTGTCCAAATATTTGCATATATTAACATATTTCTATATCTTGCAGATGCTGTTAATCTTTCAAGCTCTGGAAGCCATTTTACTGAGGACGGCCAGTGACCTCTCTCACTTTTCTGTTGTGGGAATGAACATAGTAAAAAAGTTGATTCATTCTTACATGAGATTGGTCTATGCTGCTCTGTATTCTGAAAATCAAAAGTAAGTCTTCTCTGTACTGTTGCAGAGAACCTCTCTTTGTTGAAACCAAGAGGCTGTCAAAGTCTTGCACATGAATTTGAGACATTGCAAAATTCGTCTTAACTTAGTGGTAATAAGCCACCTCTATTTAATGATACTGTTCCACATTTCATGAAACAATTGCATGTGGAAGTCTTTGCAATGGAAGCACTATGTAATACACAGTGCTATCTGATACTTTCCTGAGACTGTAGCTTTCATAAATAAGAAGAGTAGATGATACCTTGAGTCCTACCATTTTAATGCTGCTTGATTTGTGAAATGTACTGCATGGAACAGATGAGAACAGGAGTTCTTGTAGTTTGCAGATGCTGAGCAGTCTGTCTTGTGATGGTAACAAAATCTGCTCTTGAATGTTTTCTTTTCCTGTACTTTTTGTAGTCAGATTTCCATATTTATAATAGATTTTTTTCTTTCAGACTGCTTTTTCCTCTGTAACTTTACCTGTCTCTTAAATCTAGACTTTTAGGCTGATTGAAGCACTCATGTTTATCTAGTCTAGTCTAACCAGAAATTTTTCATGCTCTGTGGTCAGTGAGAGAAGTTCCAGGTGCCAGAGATTTTAATACAAACCTGGGAGGAAGGGGAAGGGAGAAAAATAGACTGCAAATAACTTATCCAAGACTAGTTACTTGTCTTTTGGTCTTCAGACAGACCAGACGTAGAAAAGCATTTTCCACTTTCCAATTCAGATTTAACTGCACCACTCTGTGGATCTTACTGCGACAGGCACTTTAACTGTCCATAGAATTCCAAGTAGGGGTAGATAAGTCTATTGTAAATAAATTTTGAAGCTATGCAAGATCTACACTTCTTATGAAGCATTTAATGATTGCAAGTTATAGAATCATAGAATGGTAAAGTTGGAAGGGACCTCAAGGATCATCTAGTTTCAACCCCCTGCCATAGGCAGGGACACCTCCCACTAGTACAGGTTACTCAAGACCTCATCCAACTGGCCTTGAGCACCTCCAGGGAGGGAGCAGCCACAACCTCCCTGGGCAACCTGTGCCAGTGTCTCACCACCCTCACTGCAAAGAACTTCATCCTGACATCTAGAACTGACATAGAGGAGGGTGCACATTTCTAATGGTATATGCTATGCTTTAATCATATTTGAATGAAACATGATGGAGAGATTCCAAGACCCTTACAGGGTCAGATGATGGAAAACTGCATTTGTGTCTGATAGTCCTGTCCTATTCTAATTAAAATAAATAGCAAACTCTCCTAAATTTAGAATGTATTTTTTGGTCATTTCTTCCCTTTACTTCAGAAAGTGAATATGCATCCTCTCATTGCAGCTTAATTTTTGGGGAGAATATAAATAGGTGTTCCCTCTTTTCCTTATTTCCTCTCCCCTCATTCCCAGCTGCCATTATCACTGCCTAAAATAATGGGCTTTGGTTGTTTTAACTTCCTTTCTATTTTCATTTCTATTTTATTGTGGGTTTAAACTGGCAGAGGGGAGATTTAGACTAGAGGTTAGGATGAAGTTCTTTGCAGTGAGGGTGGTGAGGCACTGGCACAGGTTGCCCAGGGAGGGTGTGTCTGCTCCCTCCCTGGAGGTGTTCAAGGCCAGGTTGGAGGAGGCCTCGAGTGACCTGTCCTAGTGGGAGGTGTCCCTGCCTATGGCAGGGGGTTGGAACTAGATGATCTTTGAGGTCCCTTCCAACCTTACTATTCTATGACTCTATGATTCTAAGGCAAATTTTCCCAGTGCTGAGTGAGCAAGAATCAAAACTGAGTGTAGTTCTTAGGATTTAGTTCATGACAAGACCATGCTGCATGCTTGAACTGAAGAAAACTTCTGTCATTCAGCTAAAACACAAAAAATGCAGTCATACTGTGGCCTGCAGTGTGTGTGTCCTTAACATTAGCACCAGCTGTAGCTCCTATGGACTTGCTTGTGGCAGCAAAACACGTTAAGTGTTTGCAGGACCAGGGCTTCTGTCCAAGAAATACGCTTGTAGAAATAGGCTGTTCACAAAGATGACAAGTTCTTTGGGAGTAAGAGAATTACACTTGTGTTTGGTGTAAGTCTGTATTGTGATTGTCATTAAACTGGTTGGTTACATAAAGATTGGGATGACCAAGGATACTTTCCTAACACCTGTTTTTGTTGCTTGTGTTGAGACTAACTCAGAACTGCTTCATTAATGAAACTCCTGAAGGCTTGGGTGTATGTTGGAGGTGAATGGGATAATTTCTTTTACAGGAAGAAGGTCTTTCTTTAAATTTTGATCTTCTGATTTGGTTGTTTGTATGACTATCATCCTGGAAATAACCTGCAGGTTTTCCTTTGTATTTCATTTTAGGATGAGCCAAGCTTGCCTTACCTTGTTGTCAGCAATGGTGGCTCAGGGACCAGATTCGGCAAGGGATGTGTATAGCCATTTTGATTTCAATAATAAATTTCTGCCTGGATTACTGAAAAAAAGGTCTAAGAAGGTAAATTAAGATGCTGTGTGGCATGAAATACTATGCCATGGCTCCATCAGTTTTCTTTTGCCAAGTTTTAAGCTGTTGCTTAGTCCCTTTTCTAAATCTTTGCAGGAACTTTTATCCTGTCCTGTGCCAGACTGAAATAACTTCTTGATTGTGTCTAATTGTATTGAGTTCAGGCTGAGCTGGAGCTAGTTCTCCTCAAAGCCCTAACCCAATACACTAATATACAGTAGAAGTGATCTATGGGACAAGAGCTTCCCATCTACTTACATAAGAAATCCCCAGGGAATGTTTCTGAGTATCTGGAACAGCAGGAGCGCTGACCTGCTCTCTCCATGCTGGTCTTTCTTATCTTGTCAGGGTGCAGAGCTCCTTAGGATAACTGTTTTTACACTGCTTTGTAGAATTTACTGCAAAATATTAAGGTACATTGTCTATTTCTAATAAAATGTAGTGAAATACAGATGTATAGTTCCTATAGGCTACCTTTTTTAAGGTCTAAAATGAAGTGAAAGTGAGGGTAAAGTTCTGAAAACTTCAATGATGTGTTTGAGAAGAGGTCAGTTTATTTTTCCAATACAAGGACTGCAGTTTGGTCCCACTGAAATAAATGGAGGTCCTGCAGCTGGTTTAATGGAGAGAAAATTTCACCCTGTACTAATACAATTAGAGTAATTGCATTTGAGAATATATCCAAGAGTTTTAGACCCTCTTGGTAGAAATCCTTAAGGAGGATATGTGAATAAAAAAATTAATTCCTATTTTTCAAAAGCAACTTTATTTCTTATTTCCTCTTTGTTTACTAAAAATAGTCAGGGTTGATCTAAACTGCAGTGTTTTAGAACAAAACTATTTATACATCTTTGCAAATACAAATATATAATAAATCCAATATTATTTTCAACACTGATACATTGTTTCTAGTTTTTAAAGATGTTTTGCAGAGTTAATGTGTACACTTGTGTTGGGTTTATGCCATCTGTGGTGAGACATGAGAATGTTTATATATATAAGGCAATCAAGAAGAGGGCAAAACCCCCAAACATCCACCTGTTCCCCTGAAACTACCTTTTACTGTTTCAGGAATGTCATATTTCATGCTTTTTGACCCTACTGAAGAAGCTGTCTTTAGGAGTACCTCCACCCCTTGAATTTAAATGTTTGGATATAGTCTTTTGACCACAAGCTTATTAGATATGTGAGCAAGGTAAAAGGAGAAAATTTTCCAGAAATGGATTTTTTTTCTCATGCTTACCTTTTGTGAATTTTTAATACAAAAATGCCTAAAGCTTGCAGCTATATCTGATTTCTTTATTTATTTCTTTCAACCCTTTCATGAGTCACTTCTGCCTTATTTAGTCTAGTCAGTATCTTCTTTCAGGCATTTTTACATGCAGCTTCATGCAGGATTGTATTGGTAGGACAAAAGGTAACAGCTTCAAACTGAAAGAGAGTGGATAGATATTAGGAAGAAGTTCTTTACTTTGAAGGTGGTGAGAGTCTGGAACAGGTTGCCCAGAGATGTTGTGGATGCCCTCTCTCTGGAAGTGTTCAAAGCCAGGTTGGCTAGGGCTTTGACCAGTCTGATCTAGTGGAGGGTGACCCTGCTCATGACTAGGAACTAGATGATCTTTAAGGTGCCTTTCCATCCAAGCTGTTCTGTGATTCTATGTTCATATGTTATGATCGTGTATCTTCTCCAGGCAGAGCTTTCAGTACTTCCACTGTGCCTGAATTTGTAGTTTCACAGCATATTAGTCCCTTTTATAGGGAGTTCTTTTTTTTTTAATCTGGTCTAAGTCACGTGTCCAGCGTAGCTCCATGAGCAGTTGCAAGATGTGTTACACACTGTAGCTCACATATGGCATTGAGTAGCCCAAGTGCCCAAAACTGGCACTGCTCTGAAAGCCTGTGTGGTACTTAGAAAGTTAATCAGTTGTTGCAGTATTAATTTTGCAACTGTGTACAATCTGTGTGCTAACATTGCCTTTTGTCTTTTTCAGGAGAAAGCTGATGTCCGTGTGGCCTATATTCAGTTTGCCCTCTCCTTTTTAATTGCTGGAGACAATGCAATCTTGACACAGGTGCTAGAATTAAAAGGTACTTCACAGTTGCTTGTGTTGTTCTTTTTCAATAGAGTCTTTTACAGGTGATAGTAAATAGGAGCTAATTAAACAGCACTAATAAACTACAAAACACATACTTTTATTACCTGAACAGATTTAAACTTCTTCAGTATTCTAGTGAGTGCCTCTTCTGCTTGAAAATAATGTTTGCTATTTGCAAAAATAGAAAGATCTTGGTGCTGGTTTGAGGCTAATTGGAATATTTTAATGGAGAAAATTATAGTATAGGCTGTGAAAAGGAAAACAATGGTGATGTCTGCTTCACTCATAGGCTTGCTGAGATGGATAAGACTAGAACACAAAACATAGATAAGTCAGTCATCTCTTGGGCACTCTGGCTTCTTGCTTTTCTCCTCTCTGCCGAGTAACCTCACTAACTACTTTTCTTCTAACCCCCCTGGCCCATCCTCCAAACTCACCTTGCACATAAGGGCAAACCTTGGGGTAAGGTAGAGGGGTGGGGAGAAGGTGGAAGGGTGGTTGGAAGCCCCTCCTGGGGTCTCTGATTTCTGGGAGGGGTGTTGTGTTCCTCTATTACCTTTACCTTGTATATTTCTGTAACTATTCCTGTCTATTGTGTATATCTCTGCTTGTATATTGTGCTAAGCTGTAAATAGAGCTTTAGTCCTTAACTTCCAGCCAGCTGAGTCTAGTCTGGGTGATTTTACAAAGTGTGGGGGAGTGAGGAACTCCCAAACCATCACAACCTTGGTGAACACAGACGTTAAAAAAGTAAGTTTAATATAACTTGAAGGTCATAGAGTCAAAAAAGAAGGAAGAAACTTCAGGCCTCCAGCCTTTCTCGTAATACAGTAACAGTGGATATATTGCATTAAAAGTTTCTTTAGAAGTGCTAAAGCCTCTGTGTACTTAGTTTCCTGTGAATCCTCATGCAGGACAATTGTCATATACTCCCATTAGACTGCTGTTAACAGCAATTCAGGAGATCAGTGTAATGAATGTCCTTTGCGTCCTTATGGAGGTGTTACATGGGAGTGGAGTGCAGGAGTTTAAGCCCATGTCTCTTAGAGGAGGGAGCCAAACTGAACTGACATAGGATCCAGAAAGTCAAATCTTGGACACATTTGGTTAATATTTGATGACAGGTCATAGAATCATAGAATGGTAAGGTTGGAAGAGACCTCAAAGATCACCTAGTTCCAACCCCCTGTCATAGGCAGGGACACCTCCCACTAGTACAGGTCACTCAAGGCCTTGTCCAACTTGGCCTTGAACAGCTCCAGGGAGGGAGTAGCCACAACCTTCCTGGGCAACCTGTGCCAGTGTCTCACTACCCTCACTGTAAAGAACTTCTTCCTAAGATGATGTAGAATTTCTACAGAGTTTAGTGATTTGAAATCTGCTTCGGATCTTTGTCAAGTTGCAAATTGTGACTCTTGGTGAGGTTATGAAAGAATTCAGAAGGCATCTATAAATAAAAAATAATTCATTTAATATAAGGTGAGGGGATGAGAACCAAGTTATAATTACTTTTGTTGTTCATGCTACCCCTTGAGACACTGATTTCCTTTAATTGCTTGCAGTTCAGTTCTTTCAGGATAGGGAATGGCAGTGCACATCTAGACCCGGTTGGCACAGCTGGCTTTCATTCCTCTTTAAGATACCAGAGTTCTCTATAACCTAAAGTTCTCTTATTTTGGGATGTACAGCTGAGACAAAAGATGATGCCTGTGGCTGGAGATGTAACCTCCAAATATTTGAGAATCACTCAGTGAAACAATTGTGAGTCCTTCAATGGCATTTGCTGAAGTTTAAATAGCACATTGGGGCCTGAACTACATTTGAAGCTGACAGATGCTGTTGCAGTAAGTGTTAATAACCAAGCTGGCAAATTAGCTGGTTATGATGAGAGTAGGTTTGGCAGTATTACTTGTTCATCACTGTAGTTACAGACACATCATCTGTCTGAACTCCAATTGCAACCTTTTGGTTCATCCTTAAATGTAACAGCAAGGTAAATAATTTGACATAGCAGAGAAATGAGTGTGAATTCCCTGAAGTATTTTGGTATGAAAACAGCTTTCACATTTGCACTTAACATTTGAAATGTCTTCTTAGATTTCATTCCAGGTATTCTTCGCTCTGAAATAAGTGAAGACAGAGTTTCTACTATCAGTCTTATACTTTCCACACTGAGAACTAAGGTATGATATGTTCTTGAAACTGTGTTGTCCCTTGTTTTCTGTTTTCTTTGCTTCTAATACTGGCACTGTGCTGCTGCAAGTTTGTCAGTAATATTTGATAATACTTGTTTGATATTACTGTTTCAGTACCAAAGTTCATTATGCTTTTCCTGTGCCCTCTTTTAAAGGAAGTCCTTGTAGTGGCTTGTACTTGGATGCTGATTTCCACTCATCTTTAGTGTGTGGTGTCCAACATATTTTTATTGTTTTACTGTTCTGTTGCATCAGTGCCAAGCCTGAAGGTTGAAAGAACTGGAGTCCTTTTGGTGCTTCTAGTGACAGCAAGATTAGTCCTTCAATTAATATGTCTTGTGCTGAAGTGGGGAGGTCAGCTAGGACTGAGTAGGTTTGTTAGTTTCATACAATCTTCTTTCCAGAAGAAAAATAATTTTGTGCATTTTTAGTGTGTGGACTATGACATGAGATGGGTTTCTAGGAGCTATCTGGTTGCTGTTGAAGGGTATGTGATACCCTTCCTCAAAGTCTTGATAGGACTCAGCTGAGGCTGCATCCTGTGTTTCTGGTTAGCTCATCTTTGGACTTGCTTACTGTTAGTATGGCAAAGTTTCTGCTGCAGGAGGTAAATTGAGTCAAAATTACTTGGTGAGGTAGAGGAAGAAGGAGATGTCATAAAATCAGCTAAGTTTTTGTGAAAAAGGGGACATTCTACCTGCTGTCAGAAAATACTGTTGGAGGGGTAAATCTGCTCCCCTTTGAAGTTGCTTTTTCTTATTCTTTCATAGCAAACAGAAATAAACCTCATGATATAGCAGAGCTGAGACAGAAAACTTGAAAGCAGAATTGCTGAAAGGTGTGAGGGTTGATATAATCTTGACTGCCTTTTCTGTGCTCTGTTGTTCCTTAGCTCTGAGCATGGCTGTGTCTCTTTAGCTGTGATGGATCAACTTGTTGCTGCTGTGGGTGCAGCAACTGCACAAGAGATGTATTTTAGTTCTGTAAAATGTTTTACAGACTGTTTTTAGTTCCAGTACCTATGATTTTTAAATCTGTTTTGAATTACCATAGAAGTGTTGCACAAGCTGTCGTATGACCAGTTGAGAGAGTGAATTTAAAATAGTTTCAAATTTCAAGTGTAACCTTAAGAGCCTGCCTCAGACTCAGGCTTTTTGCAACTGACAATTTAAGCCAAAAAAAATATTCTTCCATTTTTCAGAGACAATAAGCTTGGAAAAATGTAGTGGTTCTGGAGTGTCATCCCCCCCAATAGATTAACCAGACTAACTCAGCTGGCTGGAAGTTAAGGAATGAAGCTTTCTATTTACAGCTTAGCACAATTTACAAGCATATATATACAATATACTACAGATGTTTACAACTACATACAGTAATATACAAGTTAAAAGCAATACAGAAATACAAGAGCCCTCCCAGCAGTCAGAGTGCCCAGGAGGGGCTCCCAACCACCCCTCCACCTTCTTTCCACCCTTTCCTTTATCTCAGAATCTCTTTTATGTGCAGGGTGAGCTGGAAAGATCAGCAAGGGGTGTTAGAAGCAGACTGATTAGTTGGAAAATGTGTAGGTTCAGGCAGAAGAGTTAATATGGCAACAGCCAGGCAGAAACTGTCTTATCTTTGTTTGTGCCCTTGTTTATGTATGTCCCAGCAGAATGAATGGGTGATAACAGACATCACTACATTTTCTTTTCACAGCAAATAATCTAATTTCTCTCATTAAAATATTCCAATTAGCCTCAAACCAGCACAGAAAAAAAAGAAGAAAAAAGCTAACTTTTAAATGTAGTGTAAACCTTCCTGAAAATTTGTTTTCTAAATTAAACTTTTTCCTTGTGGGAATCATGCATTGTGTACTGTTATGTTATTGATGAAACCTAACACACTGTATGACTCCTTCAGTTTAGCAAGGAAAATGAGAATTAAACAAATGCAGAGAGGAAAACATAGGAGAAGTTCTGAGAGCTTTCTCCATCGTGTTTTCCCTTTCATTCATACTTTATTTGTAGCAGGTTCTACCATCTCTGCCAGCAGGTTTCTGTGATCATAGGCTGTGGCTGTGCTACTCTAAATACATTCAGTGCTCTTTAGTTGAACTTGAAATTCCATGCTGTCAAGCATGTGCAATGTTTGCAGAAGCTAGTGTATATCCTATGGCTTCAACCATATCAAGATGGGAGCAGGAGTATGTGAAAGAAGTGCTAACAGGACAGACAGAAGAACCTTTAGTCTACTGTAGCGAGGAGAGTGAGCTCTGTGTGTACTAGAGGAAGTATGTTGCTAATTTGTCATTATTTTGTGATAACTTGAAATAAATGAAAGAGTTTGTGTTTTTTTTTTCCTTTCTTCTCAGGTGATTCAGAATAAAAACGTCACCAAAACCCAGAAGGTGCGCTTTTTTACTGCAGAGGTGTTGATTCGCATTGCCTCACTTTACCAGTGGAATGGGGTTACTGATGTCAGCCCTGAAGATTTAAAGGTCTGGTAATATATTTATCGAATCATAGAATGATAGAATGGTAAGGTTGGAAGGGACCTCAAAGATCATCTAGTTCCAACCTCCTGCCATAGGCAGGGACACCTCCCACTAGTACAGGTCACTCAAGGCCTCCTCCAGCCTGGCCTTGAACACCTTCAGGAAGGGAGCAGCCACAACCTCCCTGGGCAACCTGTTTCAGTGTCTCACCACTCTCACTTCAAAGAACTTCTTCCTAACATCCAGACTTCCTCCTAACATCCAGTAGTAGTAGTAACCCCAGACTTTGTCCTGCTTTCCTGCCCTCCTTACCCTTTCCACCTTGCAGCCCACAGAATTTGAAATAGCTCCCAGTTACTGTAACCTTGATGAGAAACTCTGACTTTCCACTGCTTCTCACCACTTGAGCAGGAGGGTTTGTTTCCCTTCCCTGGTGGTCAGAACTGCAGTGCACATCTGTTAACCAGGGAGAAACTTTTTGAGTGCTAGGACTGTATTCTATTTCCTGGACACATTCATGTCTATAGAATATATCAGGAGCAGTGTTCTTACCACATGTCTCATTCCCATCATACGCACGGGTTTGGTATGAGAGTTAAACTCTGAAGATGGTTGCCAGCCTTTTCAGCTGACATTGTTTGAGAGGTTAGCAGGATTTCTGAGGTTTGAGCTGTTACTGATTGTTCTAGTCCATAAAACCACATGCCTAAAGTCAAGAGATGAGGCAGGGATCAGGGCTGCAGTTGGTGTGTGTGTGTGTGTTTGTACTGCAGATGTTTTACCGTCTTCTCCTCACAAATAGTTTACAGTTTTGCTTTTTCATTTTTATTAATCATTTAATCTCTTGTTTTCCTTTTCACTGTGGGAATGTCTAAGGTATAGCTGTAAGATCAGTGGAAAACAGTAGAAAAAAGTTCTGTAATTCCACTGGGTTTTGGCTGCAGACTTTGCACCTTTGTATTCATTAACACTTGATCTTTAGAAGCTGAACAATTCAAACACTGAACAGCTGCCTCATTCCTCTACTGGGTGTTTATGCCTGCACCATTCCAATCCTGCTATGTTTTTGTGATGGTTTGGGAGTTACCTGCCCCCCCACTCTATGAAAATCACCCAGACTAGACTCAGCCAGCTGGAAGTTAAGGACTGAAGCTACATTTACAGCTTAGCACAATTTATAAGCATATATATACACAATATACACAAATATTTACAGAAATACATGGAAATGTTAAAGGTAATAACAGAAATCAGAGTCCCCAGGAGGGGCTCCCAACCACCCTTCCACCTTCTTTCCACCCCTCTACCTTACCCCAGGATCTGCCTTACGTGCAAGGTGAGTTTGGAGGATCAGCTGGGGGTTAGAAGCAGAGTGGTTAGTTGGGTTACACAGGCGCAGAAGCCCAAGGAGAAAACACACTGACTCAGACAGAGAGAGACTCTGTCTTATCTGTGTTTGTGTCCTAGTTTTTATACATCTCAGCAAGCCTATGAGTGAAGCAGACATCACCATTGTTCTCTTTTCACAGCCTATAACCTTTTTTTTTTTTTTTGGTTAAAATATTCCAATTAGCCTCAAACCAGCACAGTTTTAAACACCTTTTGGAGGAGATTTCTTTCCGGTAGGTGTCTGCTTGGAGTGGTGCAGATCTGTGATGCTGTTCATAAATGTGCTTTTCAGTTCTGAATAATTTAAAATTTTTAAAATTCCATGCAGTCCTTGTGAGTGATAGGACTTGTGATTTCTCAACCATAATTGTCAAGATACTTCTTATCCATAGGGTTCTTGAGTTGTGCTGAATGAAAAAGACTGATGGAATCTGGGTTCTTCCGTTGATCTTCTTTTTTCCTTTTTGCTTGACATAGGTATTTGGTCACTTCTTTCATTTTTGTGTGGTGACTGTACTGGCATTGATGCTTCTTTCCCTGAAGTGTTGCCATTCAGTGCATTGTTGGCTCTCCATCTTTTGTGCCTCGTATTCAGTTGTTCTGTCTTCTGCAAAACTGGCCCAAAACCCGTGTTTGCTTGTTTCATCCTTTATGCTGTAGGCTTCAGTGATATTTTTTTTTTAATTGATCTTTCTGAACTTCCTTATTGTGTCCCTAGCCTATATGATTGAAAGTTGATTATTTCAGGTAAAATATTAGATTCTTGACTTAGAAGTCCCAGGATGGTCTTGGCCAATTTATGTAACTTTTATATCTCTACATTTCTTTGGTTTGATTTTTCTCTGTCTTTTCCTGTCTGTCTTCTTAGTAAATGCCCTAAGTCACATACTAACTATGTAACTAAAATTGGGAGATTTGTCTTTCCTTGAACCAAAAAAATACTGTAATATTTAAAGTGTGTGTGATACAGAAACTGAAACCTCTGTTCCTTATCTGAACAAAATCCAAACTGGTTTCTAGCATTTCTGTAAAAGCAGCTTCATAAAATTTAGAGTGAAATTGATGTAAGATTTTTTTTTTCTGTGATACCAAAAATCCTATCTCTTTTTTTTGCTCCTTTTCAACTTTTATAGGTGGCTCAAGGTTCTAAAGAAGTGGGAAAGATGATGGTACGGGAACTTGTTCATAATTTCTTAATGAAACTCTGTTGCTCTCTGAAACATGGCATACCTTTCTGTGATCCAACTCTTGGAACTTCTGGCAAGTAAGTCTCCAGACAGATGAGATAGTACAAGAATTTTTGTGCTAGGAACAAGAGAGACCTCACCAGTTATCTTGTCTTTGCAAGTAACTTTACCAAATTCTCCTTCTATCTCTCTTCTTTGGCAGGCAGAAGAAAAAGTTGAGAGTTTTTAATTGGTTTTTTTATTTTATTGATTTTTGAATTAACTTCCTAGGACCAGACTACTGAATGTCCTTATACAGTGTAACAGAGAAGAGAGTGTTCTTATTCATAAGAGTGCCTTATTCATAAGGACAATGGTTGTGTTTCTCTGAGCCCTCTCCCATAACTGAATACCTACGCTGTAAGGTGTGATTTTTGGACCATAGATTTTTTCTGATGTGACAAGAAAGCATCAAAGCTGCAGTGTTAACCAGATGATGGCAAAATACCTATCCTAATTTACATTTTGTAGAATCAAATGTGATTTTCCCAGATTTTGGTAAAATGCTGACATTGGTTTCAGTACTGCCAGATTTTGGCCTGTAGCATCTAATCTGGAAGCACCTAGTTGTCCTACTGTTTCTGTTTGCTAACTAGTTAAAATATGTACACTAAGATTATATATACATGAGTCTGTGGGACCTGACAAGATGCATCCCAGAGTCCTGAGGAAATTGGCAGATGTGGTTGCTAAACCACTTTCTATGATTTTGAAAAGTCCTGGCAGTCCCTGATGACTGGAGAAAGGGAAATGTTGTACCTGTTTTTAAAAAAGATAAGAAGCATGGAAACTGCTGACCTGTCAGCCTCACCTATGTGTCTGTCTTGGTTTTGAGCAGGCAGAAACCCTTCCCAAAGGAGTAAAATAAAGATGCTCCACACTAGTTTGGAAGTTTAAAGGAAATCCTATTCACAGATATACACAGAAATACAGAATACACAAATTCATATTCAGCCTCAGTCCAGTTCTCTAACCTGGACTTTTCCACAAACTAACTAGGCCAACACCTTCTAAAACCTAGGTCAAACACCAGGCTTCAATGCCCTCCCACTATGCCTTCCTGTTTCACTCCACATACCAGGCCCAGATTGTGCAGGAAAAATTAGCTTTGCCCACAAACCTCCCCTGCAAGAGGTAAGGGTGCTTGCTGGGAAACAGAGGGAGAGAAAAGGGCAGCACAGCCTGTGATGTTTGTTTATATAGGAGTGCAGGCTACTGGGAATGAAATAACAAAAATTGCACTTTCCAGTGTCCACTTCTTCTCTGGTACTTCTGGAGGCCTTTCTGTGATTAAGACATCCAATCTGAAACACACAACACTGGAAAGATCATGGAACAGATCCTCATAGAAAAGATGCTAAGGCACATGTCAGGGAGATGGTTTGAGACAGGCTGCATGGCTTCACTTAGGGTAATAAGCCCTGCCTGACTACCCCAGTGGCCTTCTGTGGTGGAGTGGCTGCATCAGTGGGCAAAAGAAGAGGTATTGGTGTAATTTATCTGGACTTCTGTAAGGCTTTTCACAGAGTCCCCTACAGGATCCTTCTCTCTCAATTGGAGGGAGGTGAATTGGATGGATGGATTGTTTGGTGGATGAGGAGCTGGTTCAGTTGTCACATCCAGAGAGTCTATGACTCGATACCCAAATGAAGGTCTGTGATAAGTGGTGTCCATCAGGGGTCTGTAATGGGACCAGTTCTGTTTAATATCTTCATCGATGACATAGTGAGATCAAGTGCAGGTTTGCAGGGGACACCACACTGATTTGTGCATTTGACACACTTGAGGGATGGGATACCCTCTGGAGGGACCTGAACAAGCATGAGAAGTGGGCCTATGTGAACCTCATGAGGTACAGCAAGGAGGATTGCAAGGTCTTGCATATGGGTCAGGGCAATCCTTGGTATGAATACAGGCTGACAGATGTTAGGATTGAAGGCAGCCCTGAGAATAAGGACTTCAGTATACTGGTGTATGAACCAGACATGAGCCAGCAGTCTTCACTCAGCCCTGAAGGCCAACCATATTTTGCTATGTGTCAAAATAGCTGTGGCCAGCAGATCAAAGGAAGTGATTCTGCCACTCCACTTCTAAGAGACCCCACCTGGGATACTGTGCCCAGCTCTAGAGCCCCAAGCACAGGAAGGACATGGACCTGCTCAAGCAGGTCCAAAAGAGGACCACAAAAATGATCAAGGGCTGGAAGACTTCTGTGAAAACAGAACGAGAGTGTTGGGGTTATTCAGCCTAGAGAAGAGAAGGCTCCATGGAGACCTTACAGCCTTCCAGTACTTCAAGGTAGCCTACAGAAAAGATGGGGACAATCTTTTTAGCAGGGCCTGTTGCAATGGGACAAAGAGTAATGGTTTTAAACTAAAAGAAGGGAGATTTAGGTTGGATATGAGGAAGATTTTTTTTTTATGATGAGGGTTGTGAAACACTGGCACAGGTTACCCAGAGAGGTGGTAGGTACCCTACCCTGGAAACTGTCAAGGTTAGGTGGGGCCTCTGAGCCACCTGATTTATTTAAAGATGTCCCTCTTCACTGCAGAGGTGTTGCACTGGAAGACCTTTAAAGGTCACTTCCAACCCAAACCACTTTGTGATTACGACTGATAGAGAAAATAATCGAGGCTCTTGTAATTCTGTGGAGGAGTTCTCATAGGCTGGTAAGATTCATCACATTAGCTAGGCAAAGAAGGTACTACCAGATTGTAGTAGCAGGTACTGAGTGGTGCTAGAGCAGGTTGTTTCTTGCTTTGATCAAAATTTTGACAGGTATTTATCTGGTATCGGCAGTATTCTCACTTTGGTCAGGAGCTGACAGAAGAAAACTTTAAAAAGCAAACAAACAAACCCCCCACAAAACCAAACAAACAGAAACAAACAAACAAAAAAACCCGAAACTCAAAGTCCACAGAAGATACTTCTGCATTTAATCTTAAGTTGCAATTCTACAATTTTTGGGTTGTGAAGCTTGCTTAGAATGTTTCTGAAACATGATGGTTGTAATTATTAAAAGTAATTACTTTTTGTCATGCAAAAGACCTGGAGGTAAATTCACTTCTTACTTTTCTGACTGTAAACTCCGAAGTTATGCCAAGAATAAGAGCGATCTTACCACTTAGAGGAGCTGCAGAATTAGCATTACCTGTAAAGTATTGGAATAAGGATTTCTTGTTTAAAATACTTTTTTGTCTTCCATAGGGGAGGAAATGTTGTACTTCTGCGCTTTCTGCTTGCATTGAAGAGTGCAGCAGAAGATGAAATGGTTGCTGATCTCCTGGTGAACATTCTTAAAGTATGCCCAGATTTATTGAATAGATACTTTAAGGAGACCCAGTATTCCTTTCTTCCTAGAGTCAAGTCTGCTTGGTTAGACAATATGAAGTTACTTAAAAAGGTAAGAATATGAATGATGCACACCACCTCTCCACAGAAATATGCAATCCCAGTACTCTTGGGGTTTTTCAATCCAAACATTGATGTAGTTTTTGAGAAAACAGTGGTGCAGAATTACACAAAATCATAAAGTCAAACATCCCTGACCTACAGACAAGTTACCAAGCCAAGGAAATTATTAGTGACTTGCTAAGGCTGCCATTGCCTTTTTTTTTTCTTTTTTTTTTTAACAGTTAGATATTGTAATGCCATTCCTGTGTTAAAATTGTTACAGTTTGGGTGCTGTGCAGTAGAGAGGCTGGCCAGCCCTTAGTGTGGCTGTGTTATGCATAAACTAGCTCTGAATTAATAAATTTATCTGAGTGTTCCTAGTGACAAGGAACAAGATTTCATTGATTTCAGAGGAAGTGAGCTGAGGATCAGAGACTGAATTTTTTTTTTTCTTGCTTCAGAGGAAACTCTGAAGCTGTATTAGAAGAAACTCACATATCTGAAGATGTGTTGTGTTCACAGCTGTAAATGCACAGCGCTTTAGAGTATTAAAATGACTAAAAAGAAGATAAGTATGACACCAAGCTGTGTGGCACAGTCGACTTGCTAGAGGGCAGGGATCCATCCAGAGGGACCTGGACAGACTGGAGAGGTGGGCCCAGGCCAACTTCATGACATTCAACAAGGCCAAGTGTAAGGTCCTGCACCTGGGTAGGCACAATCCCAAGCACAACTCCAGGCTGGGTGGTGAATGGCTGAGAGCAGCCCTGAGGAAAAGGACCTGGGGGTCTGGGTTGATGAAAAGCTCAACATGAGCCTGCAGTGTNTGTACTAGTGGGAGGTGTCCCTGCCTATGGCAGGGGGTTGGAACTAGATGATCCTTGAGGTCCCTTCCAACCTTACCATTCTATGATTCGAAGTACAGTATTTAATAAATAATTAATTTAAAAACAAACCAGTCCAGCAGTGGGGAAGTTAGGTGACTGAGATTTAATTGAGCTAAACAGGAAGCACTTAATGGTTTTGAAATAACAGCATTAATTACTGTGGGTATGCTAGGAAAAAAGCAGTTAAGTGCTGAAGATGGTAAATGGAGGAGGAACGTGGAGGGCGAATGTGGCATTCTGTTTTCTGTGGTCGCTGAGGAGAATAAACCATGGCTCAGAGCCACAGCTGCTTTAAAAAGTGCAGGCATAGAGTGAGTTGGAAGGTCATTTGGTAAAAAGTCATGCTTGGATCAGGAGGCTGTACAAACTTTAAACTAGGAAAGAAGGAATTGGCATAAGATGCAATGCGATACATCAAGACTGGCAGCCTGTGGCTTGGACATGGGCACTGTGCTGGGTTAAGAGCTGGCTGGATGGCTGGGCCCAGAAACTGGTGAATGGTGCCACATCCAGTTACTGGCCAGTCACTAGTGGTGTCCCCCAGGGATCAGTACTGGACCCAGTCATGTTTAATATCTTCACTGATGATCTGAGTGAGGGGATTGAGTCCAGCATCAGTAAGTTTGAAGACAACACCAAGTTGGGAGCAAGTGTTGATCTGTTAGAGGCTAGGAGGGCTCTGCAGAGGGACCTGGACAGGCTGGAGAGGTGGGCACAGTCCAGTGCCATGAGTTTTAACAAGGCCAAGTGCCAGGTTCTGCACTTTGGCCACAACAACCCCATGCAGCACTACAGGCTGGGGACAGAGTGGCTGGAGAGCAACCAGGCAGAGAGGGACCTGGGGATACTGGTCAACAGCCACTGAACATGAGCCAGCAGTGTGGCCAAGAAGGCCAATGGCATCCTGGCCTGGATCAGGAACAGTGTGGCCAGCAGGACCAGGGAAGTCCTTCTGCCCCTGTACTCAGCACTGGTTAGGCCACACCTTGAGTACTGTGTCCAGTTGTAGGCCTTTCAATTTAAGAAAGATGTTGAGGTGCTGGAAGGTGTCCAGAGAAGGGCACCAAGGCTGGTGAGGGGGCTGGAGCACAGCCCTGTGAGGAGAGGCTGAGGGAACTGGGGGTGTGCAGCCTGGAGAAGGGCAGACCTCATTGTTCTCTACAGCTGCCTGAAGGGACGTTGTAGCCAGGTGGGTATTGATCTCTTCTCCCAGACAAGTAGTGACAGGAGGACACAGTCTCAAGCTGTGCCAGGGCAGGTTTAGGCTGGACTTTAGGAAGAAGTTCTTCACGGAAAGAGTGATTGGCATTGGAATGGGCTGCCTGGGGAGGTGGTGGAGTCGCCATCCCTGGAGGTGGTTAAAAGCAGAATGAGGCACTTAGTGCCATGGTTTAGTTAATTAGAAGGGTTAGGTGATAGGTTGGACTGGATGATCTCAAAGGTCTTGATGAAATGTTTTTTGAGATGCAGCAACATCAAAGCTTAGCTAGAAAAACTTTTTGTTCTTTCTGAGTGTTCCATGGTCATCTTAAAATGGGCAAGTAGGATCTGTAGTTTGTTGGAAAGGGATGACCTTTAGCAGGGATGCAGGTCACACACAGATGTTACTTTTAGTTGAATAGGAATCTGGGGGATTTATTTCTGTGTAAAAATTGACATTTAGTGCTGCTGTTAAAAACCCTTTGGTAAAATGCTGCCCAGAAGAAGGTGGTGTCTCTAGGGCTATATAAATGTTGATTAAATTCTTGGTTTTATTTCAGATCTATGAGGCTCAACCAGAGATCTCCAACTCTTTTAAGACTCCAGAGTTTATTCCTCTTCCTAGGTTGCTTTCTATGGTAATGGTAACAACAACCCCTGCAGTGTGCAATAAAATAATGTTCACCCAAGGACTAAATGTAAGAACAGCCTAGAACGTTTCAGTGTTTTTTTTCTTCTGTCACTGTTAATATTGTTTGATTTAAGTGTGTGATCATCCAAGAAATATCTTAGATTGATTAATTCCTTATGTTTTGTATTGTCTGTCCCAGCATAAATCTGGCTTGAGGAAGCACAGGAAAATGAATACCAGTCTCATTGGTATTGCTTCCAAGAGCCATTCACAAGCATGAATTCTACCAATGCTCACTAATGGTTTAGGGTGGGAATCTGAATCTTTCTTGCAAGCCAAGGCTTAGGAAATAATTAATTCTTTAAGAAATTGTAAGATATTTTCAGAGTACAGATTATGTGCAAAGCATAAAAGGAAGTGCTGAAATGTCTTTAATTCAACTTCCTTCTTTTAGGTACCCAGCAAAGTGGTGAATCACAGCATATTGTCACTTGTGTCAATGATTCTGAGAAGAGCCTTAAAGAATATTGAGTATTGTTTGAATGAAGAAACTTGGCAAAAGTCAGAAATTTACACAGTGTCAATGATGCAGGAATTTGTACAGCTTTACCGAGAAGCCATCAGCAAGGTACAAACTAAAAATAAAATAGAGGTCTCACATGAGTCATTTTGCAGCAGGTAACTACTCCTGTGCACTTTCTCCCCAAGAGGTTGTGGCCTTGGAGCCAGGAGATAGTATTTTTGAGCAGAGTGAGGGGAAGGCTGTGGATTAGAAGGTGTTAATAATAGTCTGCTAGTAGACTACATCTCCTAATGCTGATAGAAGTGCAAATAAAATTTCACTATGAGACAAATTTATAACACTGGCAGCTATTGTGCTACAAATGGATTCCAAGAGCAGGCTTGAAAACACATTCAGCTGGTTCAAGTGACTTGCACTCAGCAGAGTTCACTCAGAAGTTGCTAGACAAGGTAGTACTTGAATTGAAGGTATGCCATGTTAGAACCAAAGAGAATTTTCACAGGAAACTTTGAATGAATGAATACTGTTTCCAGTATTTATGGTCTGAAGAAGTGAAAGTAGACTACTTGATTTCAGGTTATTTTTTATAACTGCATACAAGGTCGGTTATAACCTCTGTGCAGAGCATCAGATCCTCTTATTGGTTGATTGTGAACATTTTTCTCACAGTAGCATTGTCTGATGTAGGAATGCTAATGTAATTTACTCTTTATCCTTTTAGCTTTTACCAGACATGACTACCATAGTGTTTGTCTGGCAGTCCTTTCTGAAACAACCTTCTGAACACCGCAGTGGCCAAGAGAAGAAAAGGCAAAATGCTATCTCCACTGTGAAGGCAGCGACTGAGACAGCAGAAGTTGCTGAACAGCATGGTAGGCAAAGCAGCATTTTACAGAAGAATTTTGGCTTGTCAAAAGTAATGGCAGCACTAAATGTCAATTTTTGTGCAAAAATGCTACAGAGCATCTCCCAGACTCCTATTCAGTTTACCCCTTCTTACATGTATGTGAATGGGGGTTGTGAAATCCTCATCCCACGTAAGCTTGTTCACTTCAGCTGAGTCCAGCTGTCACTTGTGCATTTGTTGCTCTGTTTGTTCAGTTTTTTGGGGCTATTTAATTCTAACTGGTGTCAGGCTGCTATTGCTACTATGAAGCTAAGCAGTTTGACTTTTGGCTGTCACAGAAGCACAGCTTTGGAGGTCGTCTTGTTCAACCTCCTTACCTAAACCTTGCTGCCCAGGATCATGTCCAGACAGCTTTTGAGTGTCTTCAAGGATGGAGATGCCAACAGCCTATGGTTCTGTGATTCTCTTTGGGCAACCTTCACCCTCTTTCACTGTCACAGTAAAAAAGTGTTTCCTGATGTTAAGAGGGAAGGAAGGAGAAACTAAATATGTCAACACTTTGTTTAGGTTCAGATGATGCTGAGACTCTGTTCCTGAAAGCTGCACTGCTTCAGGTCATATGCCTTTATCAGAAGGTTGTGCCCCACTTGGTAGCACGGAGCACATTTGATTTTAGCAAGCTGATAAAAGGTATGTGATGGGTGTTTCTACTGCCTTCATTGTTTTCTCTGGCTATTTACAAAGTCCACAGCAGAAGGGAATGTTTGCTTTTCTGTGTAGCTAGAGAATAAACTGTTTTCTGAAAGTGACCCATTTTAGTTTCTTCATTGTTAGGGCATTTATTACTGCTATTTCTGTGGTTCTCCAGCACTCCGCTCTCTTAAATTCCATAGCCGCTCTACTACGCCCAGTTGTTGTAAGTGGTGTGTTGTAGCAGAGTCTTCCTCTTTGTGTCACATGCTTAGAAACATTTGGTCTTCATGGGGTATTAATCCTGATGTTTCAGAGAAAGAGTTATGTCCAACTCTTCATGAGATTTGTTTGTATAATCCTCTCGTATCATCTTCTATATCAGCAAGCCAGCATAAGTAAGTTGTTTCTGTACTCTTACTTAGCAACAGTGGTACAGTTTTGGTTTTTTTAACAAGATGGTTCACAGAAAGTTTGAGCAGTAGAGAGAAGCATGCACTGATTCACCAGTCTTCTGGAAAAATCTTGTACATTCAAGTACTTCTTTCATTTGCTGTGTTTTGAATAATTTTATCATAGTTTGGCAGAGTGTGGTATTATCTTCTGTGGAAAATTTATATGAGGGAGCACTTTAGCAATATTGTATTTTTGTCTCTGATGGACATTATGTTCATGGGCAGCAGAAGTAAACAGATGCTCTGTACCTGCTTAATGCAGCAAGGATGATGAGCCACAAATTATGGGCTGTGGGCAAGGTCCTCCAGTACTATTTGTGGTACAGTAAATACAGCCATTTAAATCTGAGTCTGGAGGAGAGAGAAAAGTATTTGAGCATCACTGATGTCTGTGGGCCACCAAACTAGAACAGCTATCTGTGTTTTAGGCATGTCAGGGGTGTGTAAGGATGGAAGTTATGTAAATGCCATAAATAAAGTCTGTCAGGGGAAAAAAGGTACTTTAAACAAACCCCCCTTCTAAATCAACTGTCTCATGCATGATACTTTTCCTTCTTCTGTCAAAGCATATTTAATTAGTTTGTATACTTGGTGACTCACCAAATTCATATACCCTGTTTATCCCATTATTTCTCACATTGGTCTGCTCTCTTTAAAATGGACAAAAAGCAGGACACCTTCTTGTGAGATAGAAATCTCATTGATGTTATGTTTTTTTACAATGTGAAATAATAAAGTTGAACAGGCTGGAAAACAAAAGTGTCATTCTCATGGAAATGTAACAAAGTGAGCCTGAATATTCATTTTGATGATATGGTAGAAATTAACATGCAAATAAGTAGTGAAACTTGTGCTCTCGTGTGCTAGCCTGAGAGTTCTGTCAT
Organism: Ramphastos sulfuratus; assembly: GCA_013399055.1. Lineage (NCBI taxonomy): Eukaryota > Metazoa > Chordata > Aves > Piciformes > Ramphastidae > Ramphastos > Ramphastos sulfuratus. Next base: position 69,838 of record WBNM01015699.1, on the reverse strand, counting down.
TCCTTCCCCTTGCCCTCATTGAAATGCAGGCTCCAAAGTCAGCATATTTTAATACCTTGGAGCAATATGTTCTTTAAACACCTGGTATGGTTTTATTGTTTGGTCTTACTGTTGGTTGAACTTTGTACTGACTTTTAAAAATGTGTTCTTCTCTCCCAAATATGGACCACAAAGATACTACACAGAATATGAAAAGCCCATTGACACTTGGACTTTCTCATACAGTTTGTCTCTGTATGTAGCTTAGCAGCAGTTGAAGTGTGGGCAGGTCAGTTTTCTGAGCACACCACAAGGGTCTCTGCACAGCTGTGTGACCCTGTAAGGTGTTTAATTGTGAGGTTATGCCATAGCAGTTGTGGGCATAGAGGTGGTGTAGAGGGAAACAGAAGTTTGAAGTTCATTGCCCATAGCAGATATTGTAGCAGTGCGAGGTTTGTTACTGGCTTAAATTCTGTATTTTGGTCCCCGCTTTACCCATCCTCTTTACTTCAACAGGACACAAATTTTCAGGATTGTTGAGACTGATAGAAGAGATTTTATGTTTCCATGTAGCAGGTTGTGCCAGGGGCAGGTGTTATACTCTCCCTGCTGAGGGCTGGATTCCAACCTTAGGTTGGCCAGACATAATCATAGTGCATCTGGGGATCTGACAGTATGAAAATTTATTTATTGCCTGCTTATCTCCTAGAGGTGGTTTGAAGCCCTGAATGATTGATATTTCTATGATTTCAGGATGATATACCCAAATAAAGTTGATTGTATTGCTTTCAAACCTCAGGTATCGTCACTGAAAAGGGCTTCCGAGAGGAGGTCCCTCCTGTTCTACAGCATCATATACTGAAAGTGGCTTTGGAACTTCCTGCAAATAAATTTTCCTGGTTCAAAGTACAGGTAAGAGACTTGAAGGCAGATTCATGCTTCTTTGGCCTGTTGTCTTGAGATTTTCACATCTGTCACTGCCTAGTTTTAAACTAGTCCCGGTCTAGTTGTTTAGAGGTGGCTTACAAAGCTAGTAGGAATTATGGTCTTAGTGAAGAATCCCTCTGAACTGAGAAGTTTATCTACAAGGACAGGAATTTTTGCCTCCCTGATGAAGGCTGGACAAGTGAGAGGAGGAACAAGTGAGGAGTCACTGGTTTTCACTTATGTGGAAAGCCTGAGATTTCAGACCAGGGAAGTGAGCTGCTGAGGGAACCAAACCTACCCATTCCCAGGAAAGATTTTAACATTGTTAAGGCTCTCCCTCCTCTTCATAATTTCTGGAAACTTTCAGGGCCCCTGCTTTCTTTTTTTTTCTGCGAGCTTGTGAAATAAGAAAACTGTAGAGAACTTCATGACTGGAGAAAGAACTGAGCCTGGCTTTGTGGGGAAGCTGAGGGACCCATGGGTGTTTTGATTTTGACAAACTAGGAGAGTTAAGAGCAAGCAAAGGAAAAGTTGTAAATGGACAAAGAAGCTAAGTGCTTTCTTGTGGCTTTGTCCTTTACTAGTATAGACAGACTTAAACAGAACAGGTAAAACCTGATTTGGCAGTGTTATGCAGGTAATGATTATTGGACATCAAATGCAAGTCAGTGAGAAAAGCAGAGAAGACTGCCTAAGGATTGTCATTTGATGTTCAGATGCTGCTCAGCATCCCTGTGACTTGCTTTGTTTTCCTGTTCTTTGAGTGTCAGTCTTTTGAATGATTATATGTCTTATTCAGACAGTACTTGTTGGGGCTCTGCAGCCTGGAGAAGAGAAGGCTTCCAGGAGACCTTAGAGTAACCTTCCAATATCTGAAGGGGGCCTACAGGAAGGCTGGGGAGGGACTATTGACAAGGTCTTGTAATGACAAGACAAGGGGCAATGGTTTTAAACTGGCAGAGGGGAGATTTAGACTGGATGTTAGGAGGAAGTTGTTTGCAGTGAGGGTGGTGAGGCACTGGCACAGGTTGCCCAGGGAGGTTGTGGCTGCTCCCTCCCTGGGAGGTGTTCAAGGCCAGGTTGGAGGAGGCCTTGAGTGAGCTGTACTAGTGGGAGGTGTCCCTGCCTATGGCAGGGGGTTGGAACTAGATGATCCTTGAGGTCCCTTCCAACCTTACCATTCTATGATACTTGTAGAAAATCTGAGTTCCTGGGAACAACAGAAATAGAATAGATGACTGGGGAAGGAGATGGCTTTATCCTTTACTCTTGTATTAGTTGGTGTTTCACATCTCTTCTTTCACTTTCCAAAAAGCCATTGTAGTCATCCTTGTAGCTCACTGAACACAAAGTAGTGTAAATGATCTTACTAATTTCTGGGCCTGGTATTTTTTGGCAAGTCTACAAATCGCTTTTCTGCTTCAGTGCCACATTATCCTGTACAGTATACCAGGGGAATTTTAATCTATTTTTCTTTTTAGGGTGTCTCTGAGACAGAAAAAGTGTCTGCTGAAAAATCAGTATTCTATTTACTGATGAAAATGTTTGTTACAAGTAACCATTCTCATCTGAAAATTTCAACCAAAAAACTGATTATCAAGGTAAGCATTTGATCTGAAATATCAGCATGTTCACTGTATCACATTGGTCTGAAAAGTCAAGATTGTAAAATGTTTTCTGGAAGTACAAACCCTTTACAGCATTGTTGCGTGGCCAGCAAGGTCTTCTTGAAATTTGTTATCAGATAACTACCTGTTAGATAGATATTCCATAAAAATAAGTGCAGTCAACTGAAATTGCTGCAACAGTTCATGAAATGGTAAAAAGTGTTTGTTTTTTTTTTACCCACCTGCCTAGGCTGAATTATATCCAGTACTGTAATAAATCAATGTAATTTGTGCCTGCGAAGGTCTTGACATTGATCCAGAAGAGATTGGGTTTGATTTTCCTTTTTTTTTTAATCCTCATTTTTTTATCCTCTTTGTACTTCATCATTCTAGCTTTACTGAAGTCTTTGCTGTTTCATAGAATCATAGAATGGTAAGATTGGAAGGGACCTCAAGGATCATCTAGTTCCAACCCCCTGCTATAGGCAGGGACACCTCCCACAGGTACCTGTAGTACAGGTCACTCAAGGTCTCCTCCAGCCAGGCCTTGAATACCTCCAGGGAGGTTGTGGAGCACAGAATCGCTCTGGCCTTGAAAAGTAGTCCTACTTGTTATAGTCTGCTACAAGCTCTGATGCAAGGAGTACTTTTGTCTTAAAAATGAGTTAAAATCTCCTTCTGTGCATTTAAATAAGTAACCTGCTTTTCAACTACAAGCGCTGCGAAGGCACCAGTGGCTGTTGTTTACAGCATCTTTTTAAAACGGGGTGTGTTTTAGTTACCTAAGTGTAGAGAACTACATTAAAACCAAAACCTGACCAAACAACTGTCCCAGCCAAGAGAAAATCCAAAAATCTGTTCCAATCCTTGGACAGGGCTGCTTGTGCAGTATCCCATAGTNCCCACTCCAACAGTTCCATGAAAGTTTGTGTACAGCTTTGTGCTTGCAACATCTGCATTTAGCTTCAATCACATAATGCAGTTGTAATGTTCAATCCACTAAACCAAAGTTACAGTGATTGATTTAGGTTTTAGTTGCCTCTGATCCCTGCAGGGGATTAAAGTCATATTAACTTTGTATTGGTAATGAATATCTCAATCAAAAACTACCTAGTACAGTGTTTTTTAGTGTATTTAGATTCTTTTGCTGAGTGGAGATGTGGGCTGCCTGACTCATTCTTGTTTCCTGTTTTAGATTCAGTCCATTTATTTTTTTCTGAAGAGAATGCAGGAGCAGTGAAGTTCAGGCAGTTATGTCAGCAGAAAGGCTGCTAAGAATAGATGTTAATGAATGTGTTTTGCTTACTTTTCAACACAGTGACATATAATCGGAAGGCATGTTTCTGAATTTCACATTCTGTTCCTGCCTGTTTTCATGAGAGCTGCAAGTGTATTTCTATTTCAGGACTCTGCCCAAAATAGTAAATTATTTTAAAATTTATCCTTTTTTTCTTTTTCTTTTTTTTTTTTTCTCCTTTCTTTAAATGAATTATCCTGTCAGATTCATGTAAGCAGTGGTGTTATTTTTGTAGCTGCTGGTGGTATACACAGAGTAAATGTAGAGCAAATGAGCTGTGATGGCTTCCTTTGTATTCTGTGTGTGGGGAGAAACAAATGCACCTAGTAGCAGTCCTTTAAAATAGGTGTCAGAGTTAGGAAGCTGGTGAAGGTTTGTTGAGAGTGAGAGGCAAATAATTCTACCATTGTGCAGGTCAAATCACCTGTTAACTAGATTGTCCTTCAGACATCCATTTCTGCTTCTCTTTTCCACCCCTTTCCTTCCTTTCTTTTGCAGACTGATTGTAGGGTCACCAAGTTTGTGATTTAGGTGCTTCAGATAAAGGCCTAGATTTAAAAAGCATGAAACTGGGTAAAATATTCTAAATATGTTAATGCCTGTTACCTGATTGTGGTAGAACTGTGTCTGCCTCCCAACCCACAGCAATTGTGACTGTGCCTACACAACAGTGGCCCGTGACCTACTACCATTCATTTATTTAACTATTTGCCCAACTCTTTGAAGCACAAATAGTCTGATTTAGATTTAATTTAGGAATTATTTCCTTTCTATTACATCAGTAGTTTTCTAAAGCCCCTGCACAGGCTGTTTATAAAGAGCATGCTTCTTTTTATTTTCATGCTGTAATGATAAAAAGATGTACAACCCTCTTAAAGCACTATAGCCTACTCCCCCAAAATTATAAAGGTTAAGATTTACTAAGATGAAGGGAATGAATGCTGTGTCCAGACAGCTTTGATCTCAGTAGGGTTTGTGTTAACTGACTGCAGATAACAGAAGGACTTGATGTGATTGGACCAAAAGTCCTCCTAGCCATTATCCTGGGTCTTACCTTTGTGCATTAGGGAGACTTTCCTTGCTAGCTAGTGAGACAGTGTTGCAGTAGCCTCTGTTGCGGGGTCACATCTGGTGTTTCAGGCCACATGATGGGACAGGAGACAAGCTCACTCTGTCGAAGCTGTCCAACATATATATGGCTCTTGGATGTGGCTCTGTGCTGTAGCCAGCTCTCTTTGTCCGTGTTTCTGCACAAGAAGTGCAGTGAAGTGGCAGAGAGGCTGCTGGCACTACAGGTAGTGCAGTGGTCTCTAGGTTCAGTGTGTACAGACCCAGCATGTGCTTGGTTCCTGCGTCTGTAGTGCTTGTAGGCATTTTGTATTCCAAATGCATGGTGTCCCTGCTTATGGCAGGGGGTTGGAACTAGATGATCCTTGAGGTCCCTTCCAACCTTACCATTCTATGGTTCTATGTACTGCCATGTGCAGTGAATAGGTGTTTGCAGCATGACTGAATGTAGTGCGTATGGGATCCATCCCGTTCCCGTGGTCAGTGTGAGGGCAAGAACCAAGTGGAGTTGTACTGAGTTGTGCTGCAGACAGCGGATGAGAGGAGGAGGAGAGGCTCTAAGAAGGCAAAAGCAGAAAAAAGTCACTCTCATCTGATTTTCCCAATTGTTCAAGAGTAAGCTATTGTCTACCTCTATTTTAGTCATTCTTAAAGCCATTTTCTCTATGCCATAAGACTGCTTCTAGCCCTTGTCCTACAGAGTATGTATGTGTGTCTGGCAGAGCTCAGTGAGTTTCATTGTCAGCTGTAACATAGAATCAAAGAATCATGGAATGGTTTGGGTTGGAAAGGACCTCCAAAGTTTGTCTAGTCCAACCCTAACAGTAAGCAGAGGCATCCTCAACTAGATCAAAATTCCCAGAGCCTTGTTGAGTGTGACCTTGAGCATCTCCAGGGATGGGGCCTTTACCTCTGGAGGCAACATATTCCAGTGTTCCATGTAGTCACACCTCACCTCTTAAAGCTTTTACTGGGAAAGCAGTAAGCAAACAGTCATGATGACAGCACTAGTCCTTGGTCCTAGTTACACTGAGGCCAGCTGATACAGCCTTGTGAGATTTTGTTTCGAAAACCACATTCACTTTTACCCTCCTTTAATGCAGTTAGAGTGACCCCAGGGTGAGTGGGAATAAGGCCTCTTGAACTGAGGGGTTAAGAAGAGAGGTGCAAGTGTTTCTTTTCATCAACCTGATCTTTTCCTTTCCAGGAAGAGGGGAACATGAAGTTGTTGTACAAAAAGATCTGTACTTTTTTTTGAGTTTGTGTCTTAGTTGTTTTGTGAGGTTTTTTTTTACCACCCTTTTGATTTTTCTGGACAGGTTTTACGTGACAGCGGAGTGTTTGAGTACACGTGGAAGGAACTTTCAGTTTGGCTGGAACATTTGGATAATACAAAAGAAGACAATAAGGAAGCAGTGATTCAGTTTTTGGAAAGGGTAACAACTGTTCAAATTAGCTGGATAAACAATGCCAAGAATAGCATTAATGGAAACTAATTATTCTGTTGCTATTGTTGAGAAACCTGTCAAAGATCAGTGAATGAATTCTGAGAACAGCAGTTGTTTGTAATTCTTTATACAGAGCTGACATCTTTTCGTGGTTTGGGTGGGAGGACAGTAAAATGATCTGGAGGAAAACTGAATCTGAAAAGCTAAGTTTTTATTACAGCATTGTTGATAGAAGGGCAGAGTGTGCCTTTGGGGGTGTGCGTAGCTCTTATCTCCTCGTTTCTTTGTGTGGCGATATCAGACCTAAGTAAATTGTAGTCTTTTACAAGAAAAATTGACATTTCCTGTTTACTTTTCAGGATGTTAAATGCCCAGCATTTCCTTTTCATTGACATTTCCCCAGGGACTTAGTCTGTGGTAGCACTTTAGGTGCAAAATTGCATTAGACATTTTTAGGGAGACTCCTTTAGAAGTATGTGGAAGTACTCCTCCTAAAACTTTCCCAGCTTCCAACCACTTTTAGCACATGGTTTTTCTTATCAGGTTGTGGTTCCCACAGACTTAATAGTCTGTTCATTTACATCTCTTTCTCAACCTTCATTAACAGATCCTGTTGAAACTGGTGACAAACCCCTATCCCTATACAGATAAAGCTGCAGACCTTGTTCAGGAAGCCAGTATGCTTCAAGTTAATATGTTTAAACAGGACTCCGATAACATCAGCATCCCCATCTCTCACATTGACGGTATGTGGTGAGTCCCTCAACAGCAGTAAATTCCAAGACTTTGTGCTACATTTTCAACCCTTAACCTGCAAAACTGACTGATAACTGTAGAGATCCTGCTTAAGTAAAGACCTGCAAGACTCAGCCCTCCAGCTCTGTTTACTATCAGAAGTCTGAAGTGCAAAGTGCCCCCCTCCCCCCCCCCCCCCCCCCCTTCCCCTCCCCAAAGTTATTTCTGGTGCAGTTATTCTGTTTTAACAGTATTTTAAATCTCTTCTCAGGCTCCTGTAGTAGCACTTTATAACTAAAAAATGAAAACTGTTACAGTTCTTCCTTGGGGTTGCTCATATATGTTCATCCAGGAGAAAAAGGTCTGGAGTGCCTAGGGAACTCTCTTACTTGCAGGCACACAACTAGAAGCTCCTGCTTTCTGGGACCAGTTACAGCTCTGCTGCAGACAAACTCAGTATTCTGCAGATGTGGACACTTGGACATCTTGCCACGTGCTAGCTGTTCTGCTATAACAGTCCATGTGTGGGCTTTTGCAGTACATAAATGTGAGATAATTGAGATTGTTTAACACTCAGTACCAGATGGATCAGTTGCCTTGAGCTGAGTGTTACAGAAATGTAATGCCAGCCACAGAATGTATGATACTTTCTTCATATGTTAAAGCTGTCTTTGACTCTTTCATGAGCTCTTCATTATGGAGGATCCATCAAAATCAAACTAATGGAATGAAACACAACAAACTGAGAAAGTGAAAAATAACAAATTGCTGGTCACAAGTGGTGTTCCTCAGGGCTCAGTGTTGGGACCACTTCTCTTTAACATCTTTACTGATGATCTTGATGCAGTCACAGAGTGTGTCAGCAATAAGTTTGCAGATGACACCAAGTGAGGTGGCAGGGTTGATTTGCAGGATGGTAGGGAGGCTCTACAGGGGGCTTGGATAGATTGGATCCATGACCAATGTTAATGGGATGAGCTTGAGGCCTTGAGTGACCTGTACTAGTGGGAGGTGTCCCTGCCTATGGCAGGGGGTTGGAACTAGATGATCCTTGAGGTCACCTTACCATTCTATGATTCTATGATCAAAGTTCAGTTCTTTGTCCATGTAGAGCTGAGAAGCTCTTCAAGGACTGCTTAGGATGTTCTTTTAATGGGGAAGTGGCTGCTTCCTTTGTACTTTCCCGTACACATTTCCTGTCATGGTTATACTCTGATAGTCTGTACCTAATGCCATCAGGATGGCAGTGGGTTATGCATCTCTTTCCTTCCCTTCCTTCTGTCAGCTGGACAGCAGAGTTGAAAGGCAAAAAGTGCAAAGCACACAGTAAGAGACAGTAATTTCTACAGTTGCATTTACTGATACATTGCTACACAAATGAGGCTTCCATCCTTTCTTGTGCTTTGGGAATTCAGAATCTGCACTGTATTCCTGGAATGTTCAGTTCTGTGGTTTTCTAGTTCTGAATCCTCTGCTTACAAGTTTTCTTCACTTACTAGACGTCCTGGATATGGTGGATGTCCTCATAGAGGGCAGTGATGGATTAGATGAAGAAATTGGCTTCACTTTAAATGAAGACATGATTATCCAAACATTTCCATTCAGTGCTGTTGTACCTGCTGCATTAGAAGCCAGAAACAACCTGTTGCTTCAAACTGAAAATAGAACAGGTACAGACTTTATTTATTTCTATGTATTGTCTATGCTAGTGGAGTGGAAGTGGAATCATTTTTACCCAGTTAGCTCTTCGAGGTATTTTATTATCTCCATTGCAAGCAAAAAGAGGTATAGATGTGTAGTGCAGTTTGCTGTTCAAGAGAGGCATTAAGGCTTCTGAGGGGCTTCTGTCCTTTTTTCCTTACTCTTGGTTTCTGGAGTAGGGAAAATTGAAGGAAATGCAGACATTCTATAAACCAACATTTTACTCCAGGAAGCTCCTGCTGTGGAAAAACAAACTTGCTTAGATTAGAGAAAGAGTGCCCTTCTTTCCCCTCTGAGATGCAGGGAAGTGGAGGAGAAGAATGACTTTGGGCTCTGGGCGCAGTATGGAGAAGACTGAAGAGCAGTGGAGAAATACTGTCCCTGCATAGATCATCTTGGCTTGGAAGCAATTGTGCTTCAATAACAGAGTTGTTAAAGCACAGAATATGCAGAGCGTGAGGGAAAAGGTGGCTTCCAGTGGCTGTAGGCAGCTATTGCACTGAGACCAGTCAGAAGCAGAGAAAGGACTGGACTGTTGACTAGGAAATGGATGTGTTTTTCAAAAAACCACCACTTATTCAGAGATGAAGCTCCAGGGGTGAATGTTGCAAAGTTATAGTAACCTCACTGAGGAAAGTATTTGGTGGAGCAAGGAGTCACAAGGGCAGCAGGTGGCCTCAGAGCAGGATTTACCAACCCTGCAGCACCTCACCAAGTCCTGTGTATATTTGGCTGTTGAGTACCACCTGGGGTGGGACCGAAAGAAAATCCTTGGTATTTGACCAGTGCATGTCAACCCGGGTGCATTCCTCCCAGTACAAATCAGTTCTCCTCCTAGGTGATGCTTTACTGCAGTACTTATCCATCAAAATATAGACAAGTTTAGCACAACATAGTAAAGTTAGTTTTATGCTTATCTGAAAGGAAACAGGCCAACATGAGCATGTATCTTCAAGTGAGGTGATTTTTTTTTTTTTTTTTTTTTTACTTCAACAAGAACTACTCAGAGGATTTTTTTTTCACATACCTCAGTGGGTCAGGAAAAATTGTCTGGCTTCTTTAATCTTGTTCAGCACTTTTCTAAATGATGTTACATAGCCTGTTGCCCAGCCATTAAGGAAAGAGGGTTGCCCTAGTGTTTTGTGTTCATGCAGATTACTTGTGTCAAAAGAATTTTAATTTTTTAATTTTGCTTTTCTAGAAATACGCATTGTAGAGTATCTTGTTGCTGTTTTCACTGACCTCCTGCACTCTCAGAGAGATCCACTTGCCCTCTGCTTGATGTTCCAGCTCTATGATAAAGATTTGCAGGCCTTGGAAATTTCTAAGTATCCTCAGCTCTACCAATTTAACCAGTACTACAGACTTTGGATACCTCAGCAGTCTCAGGAACCTGTGGTATGGAATACCTGAAGTCACTTGAATGCTGTAAAACCTTACTGTGTGTAAAGGTTACATTTCCATCCATTAGAAAGTGTATTTATATTAAGCTGATTCTGTGTTGCTTCTGGATCACATTGAGACACAAATTTGCCCAAGGGCTTTTTTCTAATTACACAAGAGGTGTTGGTTGTGGTTGGAAAGTGAAGCTGGGGCTGAAGGGTTGTGTGCAGTCACCCAGATTACAGCTCCTCATCTGGCATATAATGTGTGTCATGGCCTGAGGAGCCAGTTTGCAGTGGTTGAAGTTCACCTAGGTATGGGTTGGGAAGGCTTGAACCAGCTGTGTTAGGTGTCAATGTGTTTGTCTATTAGCCCTGCAGTAACCATGTGCAGTTTCCCAGTGGGATAGCTTTGATGAGCTTTGCACTGTGATCCTGGAACTTCAGTCCCTGTTTCAGCACAGAGTGCATTTCAAAACCAAAATAGCTGAAAAAACTTTGGATTTGTACTCATCTTCATTTTTCTCTTGCCTTTTTTTTCCCACATTTTCAACAGTTTAAACAACTTGAAGAGGTATGCAAAGAACCACCTGTGGCCCTGGATTCTGTATTTACCACTTTGCTAAGGAAAGCTTATGAGAGAGGAAGCAGTATCTTACTGGAAGACAATATCCAGACAAAACTGAGAGATTTGGCTTCCCAGCTCCCACCTGAACATCTTTTGTTAGGAGTAAAGCATGTGCTACTCTACCTGAAATCCACAGTGGAGAACTTTGGCAGTGTAAGAGCAATGCTGTGATGATACTATGGGTTGGTTTGGTTTATTTTCATGCAAAAAGTACAAATGACTTGGCTGTTAAAACTTAAGGATCCAGTTCTTTTTTTTTTTTTTTTTTTTTCATGCACTCAGCTCTCACTGATGTGCAGACAAATCTGCACCTGATTTGTAGACAAATGTCTATCATTCTAGTTGCTGAGGAGTCTTGGATTTACTTTGCATTGGTTATCTCACTGATCTCCAGAATCAGAATATACTCCAGATTTTAATCCAGCAACTTGGGTCTCCATAGAAAGCTTTTCCAGAGAGTGAAATTTGCTGGCCTGTGTTACATCAAAAATTGCAGGACAGATGAAAGCCTTTAAATGTTTATTTGACACCCTGAGACTTTTTCTTAGAATTAAGTTTCTACAGAAAGGAATGATTCCTTCCCCAGAAAAGGTTGTAATCTAGTGTATTTTTAGTTAATTCTATTGGATGATTATCCTTCAGCTCCCATCCTTCTATTTTCTCAACTTCCAAGATGTCTGCTTTTCACAGCTTAGCAAAACCATTGGTCCTCACCTTATTGACTTGTATGTGGACCTGCTGAGCAGCTTGTTGTGCCGAGGAAATCAAATAGAGTTGGATAATCAGCAGAAACGAGAAGAGCATCAGACTGAATCAGATCTCTTTATGGATGAGGAATCTTTGATTACAGAGGAGTTTTCAAATGACAAGGTACCAAATCCCTTGATACACAGGCCAGAAGCTCACCTGTTAGTAAGCTTTGATTTATTCTGCAGGGAAACTGTGTACGGTTCTGGAGCCCCCAGCACAGGAAGGACATGGAACTGTTGGAGTGGGTCCAGAGAAGGCCACGAAGATGCTCAGAGGGCTGGAGCAGCTCTCCTATGAGGACAGGCTGAGAGAGTTGGGGCTCTTCAGCCTGGAGAAGAGAAGGCTTCGAGGAGACCTTAGAGTAGCCTTCCAGGATCTGAAGGGGGCCTACAGGAGGGCTGGGGAGAGACTATTTACAAGGTCTTGTAATGACAGGACAAGGGGCAATGGGTTTAAACTGACAGAGGGGAGATTCAGACTGGATGTTAGGAGGAAGTTGTTTGCAGTGAGGGTGGTGAGACACTGGCACAGGTTGCCCAGGGAAGTTGTGGCTGCTCCCTCCCTGGAGGTGTTCAAGGCCAGGTTGGAGGAGTCCTTGAGTAACCTGTACTAGTGGGAGGTGTCCCTGCCTATGGCAGGGAGTTGGAACTAGATGATCCTTGAGGTCCTTTCCAACCTTACCATTCTATGATTCTATGAAACAGTCTTATGTTTTGCTGGACCATTAATTAAAGCAATTGACCTTAAACATGAACAGTTTTGGAGCACAAATTATGTTGATATAGTCTCATCCATCACCAAAACGTGAAACTGGCTAAACATGACCCAGGGCAGGGCATCAGGCTTTGTGAGTGCTGTTATAATAGTCATGAGGATTTCTGGTATTTAATTTAGGATTAAAAGTGTAGCTGTCAAATGCTTGCTGTATAAGATCTTGAATAGGAATTTACTGCTTTGTAGAAGTATTCATACAGCTTTTTGCCAGGCCCTCAGAAGGGCAGGGTGTGAACAGGTCATCGCTGTCACACAGCATGCATATCACAGAGTTGTATTGAATGGAAACAGGTTGATACAGAAAGATTCTGATAAGGTGTAGACAGGCCTTAGGAAATTTGAGTGTGTGGTCCAACAGTTGATGAAACTACTGTCTGGAGCTTTGACCAAGCTACATCAACCACAGTCTTACCCCTGATCTGGGGTACGGTCAGGGGAAGTCCTGGCAGAGGTAACACACCTTTGCAGAAGAAATTCTTTTCTCTAAGCCCTGTGTAAGACCTAGTTATGAAAATCATGTCATTGGAGGAGTACTCCACTTTGATCTATTCTTTGGATTTGTGGAGTGTTGTTTTGACAAACCCCAGAATACATAGTTTTGCCCTGGAAATGTGACTGTTCAGTGAAGGTGTGCCTCCCACATCGTAAGTGTTGAAAGAATGGTATTTATGTGCCTGTAGTTCATTAATATTTTTATCCTCTGACAGATTGTAGAGCATTTCATGTTCAACATGGCTCTGGAAAATAAGCAGATGAATGATTTGGTGGTTGTTATGTGTGTCCCTCTGTCCTGTCTCTTCTCACCTCTGCCCCACCTATAATTTTCCACTCAGTGATACTATTACAACCATTTGTTACAGACACTGGAAGACACACTCCTGGTAATTTTTAGACATCCTACCCTGGAGAGCTGGTTCCTGGCTTTAGAGCAATGTTCTCTCCCTCAGCACCATTTAAACCCTGTCACTGTGAAGCTTCTGTCAGCCCACGTGAATTCTGGTGTGCTCCAGCTGTTGAAAAAGGGTGCCCCAATGTTGCAGAGCACGGATCAGAAGGATGTGTTATCGAAATATTTTGAAGCTGTCACAAAAAGTGTCTTGAAAGAGCTACAGGCTGCAAGGAAGGACAGAAACCAGGTCTCTCCCAAGAAGTCTTACCAGATGGAGGCTCTGGAGGAGTTGCACATGTACATGGCTGCAGACCAGCTGAAGGAGATCACTTTAACCATGCTGCGGCTTCCTGTGACGAGCTTGACTACACAGAAATCTGAAAAGTCCCCTAAAAAAGGGAAGGAATTAAGCTTGTATGGACAGATTCTGGTGCAGCTCCTCACAGAGAGCTACCAGAGGCAGCCTCAGGGAAGAGAACTACTGCTATCCACAGAGCATGTGAAAGCCTTGGGAATACTGATGTCAGCATCAGCTAGCAAAGATTTGGAGAAAGTTTTCCTTCAAGCTCTTCAAAGTGAGCCAGTCCTTGCATATGCAGTCAGCGTAGAAGTGCATGTTTACTGCCTTAACCAGAGGTCAGAAACCTCCCTTGCCATTGTGGGCATGCTGATAAAACACTGTAGGACTCACCTACTGCAGTTCGAGCTGTGGTGTCTAAGCAGTGCCAAGGGGAAGTACCTTAAGAAGAACATGGACAGCTTTCTTCCACTCATTAATCTGTATTTGCAGTGCAGAGACCAGCATGATTTTACCCGACCTGCTGCAGGTAAAGCCACAATTGATTCCTCTTTCTGATTCAGGAAGCCAGATTGCCAGAGTATGCCATGCTGGACTTGGAGTCCAGTATCCTCTGCACAATGGGTAGAGGTGATAAAATTTACGTGTCTAACTTAAAATCATTCTCTTGTAAGTACCTCTGGAGCATGTAAGGTAAAGGACTGTAATGCAGGCTGGCTGTTAGATTGAAGCAAAGAGCTCTTTTGACAGTTGCTTTTGCCCATTTTTTTTTTTTCTTCTGAAGCCCTTATTTAATGCTAAGTGCATGTGAAAATCTGTTTTCATGCTTATCTTGGTTTAGTATAGGAGGTAAAAACTTTTTCTTGGGCATAGATAGAACACTGTCTGGTGAGTGGAATGCCACAGCCATATGGTTTCGCAGAACATAAGCTTTCACTTTTACAAGTGTAAGAGTCCAAAACTTTCTTCTAAAATAAATCTCCAAATATAGCTTCCTAAAGTAATGCTGTCCTAAGCTGGCAGTCCACAACTTTCCAGACCAAGAGCAGCATTAAATTGACAAGACTGTTAAATTTTCTACCAGCAAAATTACTTAGGATTCAAGTTGACAGAATGAGATCACTTTTATTTAATTTATCTTATTGCATGCAAATGTAAATAGCAACAGAAACAGGTTGACTGTAGCTATTGGTGGAGAAGCCTGGCTTTATGTAGCAGTGAAAAGACCCTGTTAGCACACAGGAAGCAGAGAATGGTTAAAGAGCTAAGACTTTCTGTGGCACCTATTGCACACCAGTGGTTTTGTGCTTGAACACTAGAAGGGGAAAATGCTGTGTGACTGATATAATTTGTAGAATATCTGCTCGTTGTCTGTTGGCTGAGAGAAAATTTTCTTGGAGCCCAGGGTCAGAGAACTGGTAAAGTTTCAGCCTTCCTGAAATGCAAGGATATCCTGGGTTTGAGCCATGAGCTGTCTGGGGAAAAAGGACAGAAAGGTGTTTTATCCCCAAGGGAGTAAAATAAAAACACTTGCACGAAAGTGGAGATTAAATATGAATGCTATTCTCAAACATATACAGAAGTACAAAAGGTATTCAGGGAAAAGGAATATATATACAAATTAGGGCCAGTTCTCCACCAGGAACTACCAGGCCAAACCTGTGCCATGAGCCACCTATGACCAGAGGACAGAAATGATATTTACACCTTTTGGGGAGTAAAACTGCTGCACACCAATTGGCAGTCTAAAGGGGATTCTATGTACAAGTACATACGTATGGAAGGCATTCAGGTACAACGAATGCATTCACACACTAAAGCCAAGCTTGCCAGATCAAAACCTTCTAGAATCCTCTACCCCTCCAACCTCAGCAGCCCTGAGAGTAGGCCAGAACTGCCCTCAACAGGCCTCATGACACATTTCAGAATTCCGTGCCAGCCGGCAGCTATCTGCCCCACACAAGCCAGGAGGTAAGCAGGGACCTGCACTCTTCTGGGGGAGAGGAGGAGAAGCAGGGAGGAGAAGAGAGAGATCGACTGGACACTGCCTTAGAGGCTGTGATACTGGGAAGCAGAATAGAGTAACAGTGTTACAATATCCTGGGATGGCCAGGCTGATCCCTTGGCACTCTTACCTCTTTTTGGAGGACTTTGTAGTCTCCTTGAAGGCATGCGGCCCCGAACCCACCACACCTCTCAGCCTCAGCAGGCCCAGCAGCACCTCCAGCAGCAAGACAGGCCTGGAGCCTCAGTGCTCCCCAAGCCAGGCTGATTAGGCACAGTGGCATAGCACAAATTAGCCTGACAGCCAAGATACACAAACTCCCCCACAAACCAGAGATCACAGCCACCACACACGCTTGGAGAAGAGATGATGGAGGGAGACAGCAAAAGAATTGGCTGTGATGTCTGGTTATATAGAGATTGCAGGATGATGGGATGGGATAGCAATATTTACAACATCCTGCAGCCTCCCCCCAGGGACAGTCCAGCCCCCTGGTGCTCTCTGGTACTCTGGAGGGCTTTTATCTACTACAAGACAGTAGTCCTCAACCTATAACAAAGAGCAAAGCTTATCAGGAAGCTGTTCCTCTTGATGGTCTGCATTGTTTGCCCAGTTTCAGCCATGTAACAAGTGGCTGGCTGGTGCATGTGCTGAACACTTCTTAATGCTGCTGTGAGGTAGCACAGTGTGCTTCTCAAGTGGATTAGCAGCTACTCCTATATGACTTCCTGGAAACNCCCCTCCCTTGCCCTGCTGCCCACACTGCTCTTGCTGCAGCCCAGCACACAGTTGCTGTCTGGGCTGCACTCACACTGCAGGCTTATGTTGAGCTTTTCATCACCCCAGATCCCCAGGTCCTTTTCCTCAGGGCTACTCTCAGCCATTCATGACCCAGCCTGCATTTGTGCTTTGGGCCTTCATTAGGAAAGACCTTCAGTGGTTTTATAATTACAAGTCTATTGTTGCTCAGCTGGTGGAACCTGTGCCCCCTGCTCTCTCCCAACAGTTGTCTCAGCTGTTACACCTGTCTTGAGGAAAGCTCTGTGGAAGGAGCTCTGCGGTGTTTTTCAAGAGACAGAAGCCTCGCCTGAGATCACTGTGAAACTGCAAGTTCTTTCAAAGTTGTTGCCATCTTCAGGAAGCAAAGGGCTGCAAAACCTTATTGATCAGCTTCTTGCTGCTCTTGAGAAACCAGAGAATGCTGAGAGGTAGGCAAATCCAGTTGCCCTGTTTTATGATTCATTTTGTCTTACTAGATTATGGTAGATGTGCATAAATGCAGATATTGTGTAGAATAATAGCATCCTTTCCTCAGAGAATCTCTCATTTTATGCTTTGGCAGCAAGAAGCATCTTTAATGTACACAAAAAGCATATTACAACATAAAAAACAATCTTTCTGCAGCTGGACAGTTGCAGATGCCATATCTAGAGTACTTGAAAACTCTGAAGAGTTGCTTTCTTGGAGGAAACACCTGTTGTCAGCCTGCATGAAGGGGTTGATTGTCATGTACAACAGCAGTAAAGATGAAAGCAAGCAAGAAGTGGAGAGGTCCATGCTGCTGAGGCTAGAAGAATTACTGGTGAGACTTCTTTTTATCTTCATTGCCATAATGTGACTCTGTGCATATGTGTTAAATTATGGTCTAGTATCTTGGGTTAATACAGATTTGTCTTTATTTTCTGTTTTGTAGATTATGGCTTCTATGAATTTTTTAAAATCTTTTGCAGAGTTTTCCAGGCCTGTTAATCCTTTTTAAGAGGCAGTTTTGAGTTGTCCTTGATAAAGGCTGGAGCAGCTCTGCTATTAGGACAGGCTGAGAGAGTTGAGGCCCTTCAGCCTGGAGAAGAGAAGGCTTCGAGGAGACCTTAGAGTAGCCTTCCAGGATCTGAAGAGGGCTACAGGAAGGCTGGGGAGGGACTATTTACAAGGTCTTGTAATGACAGGACAAGGGGCAATGGGTTTGAACTGGCAGAGGGGAAATTGAAACCGGATGTTAGGAGGAAGTTGTTTGCAGTGAGAGTGGTGAGACACTGGCACAGGTTGCCCAGGGAGGTTGTGGCTGCTCCCTCCCTGGAGTTATTCAAGGCCAGGTTGGAGGAGGCCTTGAGGGACCTGTACTAGTGGAAGGTGTCCCTGCCTATGGCAGGGGGTTGGAACTAGATGATCCTGGAGGTCCCGTCCTTACTATTCTATGATTCTATGATTTACTGCCCGCTTATTCCTTTCACACTTGTGGAGAATGAAGAGTTTCGATACTCCAGTTTTTTTTGATACCTACAAACCAGATTCCTTTTTGATTGCCCATATGCTCCCTTGCTCCCAAGACCAGAAACCAAGACTTGAAGTTTCATTTGAGTCAGGAGGTAGTATTACTGTATCTTCCCTGCTTCCTTTGATCATCCCACCTGGGTGTTTGGCTTGCATGTTATTACCGTGTCTGTTGAACAGAAATTGTTGGACTTAATAGTCTGTAGAAGCTCTATGTGCTAAATGCAAACATCTGGTTTTGCTTACTACTTTCAACAGTGTGTTGTTGAAGAAGTGGACCCAGAGGACTGGTACAGCTTTATGAAGACAGGGCTTAAGTAAGTAATTGTGACATACACTGTAGGTGCTGTAGGAGGTACAGTTCTGTTTGCTTGGCCTTGTGGTGCATTATACTGGAAACACAGAGTCTCCCATGAATTCAGTCAGATTGGATGAGGCCCCTTTTTTCTCAGGATGCACTTTATGTCACATCCACTGGTTTCATTGGACCCTGAACCTGCACAACTGCAGGTAGATTTGGATTTTGTGTTTCATATGGCATANAACTTTAACAATAAATAAAAGGTATTTAAGGTGGGGATTTACAAATAGGTATAGGGAAGGGAAAAACAAGATACAAAATATATATATACAACCAGATTGCTGACAATGGATGGAGGTAGATTCAGGAAGGGATGTCCACCCTGTGGTAGAAAATGGCCACGTGGTAAGACAGGAGCAGCAGGAACGAGGTGGTGCTATCAGGCGGGTTCAGACAGGGAGTGGGAGTGAGCTAACCACTACATCTGGGGTCAAGCAGGCCTGGCATCAAGTTCACACCACTCCCCCCACCCAGGAGAGTTAACCCTTTACAATAACTAACACAACTAACTGGATAGCTGGACTAACTTCTTCTCAACTGTGCTCACATAACTTCTTATTTAAGATATTTCTTAAATGCAATTCATATGAAAACAGGATCAGAGTTTTCAATTTGAAATGTAAACCATTTAAATAAAATACATTAAAAATAGTTTAGGGTAATCTTAGCTTTTGTGGAGGTAGGGCTACTGTCTGAAGGGTTAGTAGGCAAATCCTTTGTTAAGATCAGTGCAGCCCCAAGTGTTACTGTGTGTCAATTCTCCTTTATTTCTTATAATTAGGTACTAGTAGGGCTTTAAAATTATTCAAACAACTTGGGGAAAGAGGTGGATGTGCTTTCTTGCTTGGGTTGGGTTGGTTTTGTTTGGCTTGGTCTGGTTTGGTTTGTGTGATGGTTTGGGAGTTCCCTGCCCTCCCACACTTTGTAAAATCACCCAGACTAGACTCAGCTGGCTGGAAGTTAAGGACTGAAGCTCTATTTACAGCTTAGCACAATATACAAGCAGAGATATACACAATAGACAGGAATAGTTACAGAAATATACAAGTTAAAGGTAATACAGAAACACAATCCCCCTCCCAGAAATGAGAGTCCCCAAGCGGGGCTTTCAACCACCTTTCCATCTTCTCCCCACCCCTCTGCCTTACCCCAGGGTTTGGCTTATGCACAGGATGAGTTTGGAGGATCAGCCAGGGGGGTTAGAAGCAGAGTTGTTAGTTATATTATTCAGCAGAGAAGAGAGGACCCACTGGCTCCTAGAGAGAAAGACTGATAGACTGTCTTATCTATGTTTGTGTTCTTATTCTTAAACATCTCAGCAAGCCTATGAGTGAAGTAGACATCACCATTGTTTGCTTTTCACAGCCTATAATATAATTTTCTCCATTAAAATATTCCAGTTAACCTCAAACCAGCACAATTAGTTAGCTGCTCATGTGTTCACAGAAGTTGGGAATTAATATCTTAATGTACCTATCTGAACATACAAAGCATTCCTCCAAATTCACACAAGATGCCCCACCAATAAAGAGGAGTTAAGGAGGAAAAAGAACAGAATGGATAATACATTAAATTAACCTCAAACCAGCAGAGTTTGATGAAGTTTGCAAAGTTCTCATTTCTTAGTTTTCCTTGGATTTGGTTGGGGTCTGACTTTGCTGTGATTTTCCCCTTCTAAAGGTACCGCTACAGAGATGAAGCATTTTTGAAAGTCCTGAACACTGCTGTTCAGTTGTTATACAAGCAGGACTCAGAGCTTAGTCAGAGCTTAGTCAAGCTCTCCAAACTTCACATGATGGTCACGCAGCACTCTCTATTTTTGTCAGCCATACTGAGGTCAAGAGAAGAAGATGGCACAAACATCCAGACAAGAGGTATTTTTTTTATCTTCTTCTTCCCTTTAACTTTATTTAATGATCCTGTCTTTTGCATTATATTCTATCCACCTACACAGACTTGCAGAGCTATTAAACAATTCCAGAATATTAGCATTTAGTTTTAAATTCTACCTCTGCTTGGATCCAAGTGTTGCAATCATTTTATCGCTGCCAGTTTTAAATGCTAACATTTCTAAAACTACTCAAAAGGTGAGTCTGGGATTTTTGCTTCTTCGTTGGTTGGTTTGGTTTTTTTACCCTGCCAAAACAGGAAATTGGTTCTTTTGGTTTCCATGAGGCTGTAAGATCACTAAAGTGCATGTAGATTCTGTTAGAACTGTGTGACATTTAAACCTGTCTTAAAGTAGGTTGGTAACAGAGGATTTTAAGTTAATTTTGCAAGTTTCATGAAAAATGTTAATTTAGTTGATGTAATTTTGCCATTGCAACCTCGAGGAGACCTTATAGTAGCCTTCCAGTACCTGAAGGGGGCCTACAGGAAGGCTGAGGAGGGACTATTGACAAGGTCTTGCAATGGCAGGACAAGGGGCAATGGGTTTAAACTGGCAGAGGGGAGATTTAGCCTGGATATTAGGAGGGAGTTGTTTACAGTGAGGATGGTGAGGCACTGGCACAGGTTGCCCAGGGAGGTTGTGGCTGCTCCCTCCCTGGAGGTGTTCAAGGGCAGGTTGGATGAGACCTTGAGTGACCTGTACTAGTGGGAGGTGTCCCTGCCTATGGCAGGGGGTTGGAACTAGATGATCCTTGAGGTCCCTTCCAACCCTACCATTCTATGCGTTTGGTGCTAGTTCCCGGCTAGGATTGGTTTTGTTTCTTTGTGTCTCTGCCAGCTGAAACACTATACCTGACCTTGAACCAACCATTTAATCTACATACAGTTCAACTTTTTCCCACTGTACATGGCTTTGAGATTCAGTGATTGAAGGAGCTGTGTAAGAAAAGGGGAGGAAATCCTCAGGCCACCATGTTTGATAACAGATGTTGTGTGTATTAATGAACAGCACATAAACGCTCTTCAAAGTTTTAAATCACCTGAAAAGAACAAAAGGCTCTTGTGAAATAAATTTGGTGAAATAAAAAATAAGTAATAGATTTTGTTGCTGACTTTGTTTTACTTTTTGAATGTATTTCTGTAGACAGCAGTATGGATTATTTGAGGCTAACTTCAGTAATTCAGAAGCTTGGTGTCAAGAGTGCATTCATTCAGGCTGTTGTCTTTATGATCCGCTTTATTTTTACGTGCATTTTAGACTCCTGCAGATGTTAGGGGGGAAAGCCAAGGTCTTTTCAGATACTGGGAGTAAAGAGACCTGGATTCATTTCTTGATCTGCCTTTGAGTAGCCTGTCTTGATCGAAAAGAGACCATTCCACGTAGCCTGATCACTTACTTGACCTGTTTCTCAGCTAGTTATAAAATAAAGGTGGATAATTTTGTCCCAAGACAGATGACCCCTGTTTAAATATCCAGTCAAGAAGCACTTTGATAAGTCACAACAGCTGGGGTGTGTACTTAGTTCTTGCTCTAACTTCTTGAGTAAGTTGGGAAGGTGTTTGCAGCACGCTGCGCCTACAGTCCGATGCTTATGCTCTATCCATAACTAGTACTTAAATTGTGCTCCTCTTTTCTTGCATTGCCCTTACTGATGCTGTTTTCTGGGCAGGGAGTGGGGATAAGTGCTCCCCAGGTTGCCCAGGGAGGTCATGAATGTTTCCTCCCTGGAGGTGTTCAAGGCCAGGTTGGATGGGGCCTTGAGCAGCCTGGTCTAGTGGAAGGTGTCTCTGCCCATGGCACAGGGTTTGGGACTAGATGATGTTTAAGGTCCCTTCCAACCCAAACCATTCTATGATTCCGTGTCTGTCTTCATTCTGTGCAACACCTGAGCAAGTGTAAGATGCCTTCCTGGGAGAGGAGGGAGCTGTGGTGTGGTAGGAGAAAGTGTAGCACTTCTTTTTAACCAGAAAGCAAAAGTGTACACATGGAATGTTTCTGCAGGGCAGTTGGAGGTTCACACTGTGGACCTCACCTCTCAATAACATTTGTGTGTCCAGCTTGGAAATACTGTTTTAGCTGTTTTTTAAAGAAGTTGTTCCACTTGAGTTAAACACATTGTCATCATCCTTTAGTGTAGTTGAGGAAATGGTTTTTTGGTGTATTTATAGAGGTAGATGTTGATCTAAAATGCACAGTACTCTGTGTGTCTGTTTAGAGAAGCTGTATGTGTGTTGGGGTATTGATATATGCACTGAGAGAGCAATGAAGTTAAAGCTGTGTGTTTATTTCAGAGGCCTTGGTGGATATACTCTTGACAGTTGTGAAACTCAGCCCTTCTCTCTGTGAGAGCAGTCACCTTGCTGTGTTGCTGGGGGCCTACGGGGCTACACTGAGTGCTGTAGGTAAGACTGCTAGCCTGGGAAATGTACTTCCTACCACATCTGGTTTTCATCTTCATGGATGACTGACTGACTGACTGACTTTGGGTTTCATCTTGTTTTTTAGATCAGAAGATACTGCTATTGCTTCAGCTATATGAGAATAATAATCAAAGTCTTATAAATTCCAGGTAGGCTGATTACCTTCCTTTGTTCAACTAACTACCCACAAGTCAGCAGTCTCACAACTGGCATTCTTCCAGGGTTTTCTTTTTAACTGAGATAAAACAGTGAGCAAGGTCAAATCTAGCAGTAAATGCTGGTTTTGGAAACATTTTTCCTGTGTATTTTCTGTTCTTAATGTAATTTCTTGTGTTGCCCAAACTTTTCTGTGGCTGTGGGTAGGGTAAGGGACTGTCTCATTTTAGTAGTCCCTCACTCTCAATAGTGGGAACTCACTACAGGAGTGAACTAACAGTTCTTACATACACCAGTGTGTTTGGTCTGCCTTGCTCAAATGCACTTCTCTGTAAGGTATGGGCATTAATGTTAACAACAACACAAGAGGCAGGTCTGGACTCTGAACTAAGAACTCCCCATAGCTTTGTCTGAGAATATAGATATTCTTTCCATCCTGCAAAGGGGAGGACAGGAAATGAAGTTTCTTCTTAGCAGGGAATTGAAGTGGCTTCTGGAAGCCAGGGTTCTGGCATTAGTCACATCCTGCATGAATCTTTGCTGAAAGTGTTTGCGAATGGGAGGGTGTTATGGGGGGACAAGATTGATTTCAAAGGTCCCAAAATTTTGTAGCCTTTTCGAAGTAAAAACAATCTCATGCTGTACCCTGAAGTGAATTGGTACTGAGATACTTGTTTAGACTTGAACCCAGCACTGAAGAGTTTGAATGAATATAGAGAGCATTCAGAAGTGCTGGACGTGCAACCCAGCAGAGTCAGATTTCTAGTACAAGTATGGAGCCTTCAGGTCCTGGGTATTAAGAAGCCCTTCCAGCTGCCTCACTGACAGACATGCTGCTGACAATACTCATATAATGCATGACAATATCAATAGCACTTTAAACCCAATGGCAAAGTAAGTTGGGTCTAAAGAGCAGCTTAGGAGAAAAATAAGGATTTATGTTTTACTGTATATTGATTGCATTTGAGATAGCCTTGTCTGACCAGGTCTTGATCACTGTCTCTTCATGCAGCTGTTTGAATTTATAGCTTAAACAGAAAAGCATTTTTTTTTCTGAGAGGGTTAAGTTAGAACAATGGACTAAGAGATAGTTAAGGAGACACCCTCAGACTGAATTTGAAAAGCTTTTGGATGGATGAAGAAGGTGTTGCCAGGAAAACAAGTTTGAGTTTCAGGTTCCCACAGGATAGTAAGTAGAAGTGAAGGGAAATTTTAAATACTAATTTATATCCTCTCTAACAGCTTTTCACTCAGTGGTAGCAGTCTCTTGACTAATGCCTTTTAACAATGTTTAAGAATCCTGCTATGGGGTCCAGCTGCTGTGGAGCATCACAAGACTTGTAAGAGTCTGGGGAAGTCACTCTGGCAGCAGCCAAGCATGGAGGAGATTCTGTGTCTGCTAGATCAAGAAAAGATGATGAAGACAATTCTGTCTTTCCCTCAACATCGCCGTCTTCTGTCATCACAGGTGCTTTGGTTCAGATGGCTTTGGTTCAGATCCTTCTTTTGATGTAGGAAAAGAGCTGTTCACTGTAGTAATTTCTTTCTTGCATTCATGTAATATATTGCAATTTGTTTACATCAGGAGAGTAGTTTAAATTCATAACGGGCCTGGATTTGCTTATTTAGGAGCACTTTTGAAATGAATTGCAATTTATGGACCACATCTTGTCAACAGTATGATTGTGCAGCATTGTAAAGATTGACAAGTATAAGTGAGACCAGAGTTTGACTTTCAAACAATTGTTAAATCTGCTTGTCCAAGGATCCACTGGCATTGGGCTCTTCAGTCTTTCACACAGTTTGCTAACATGCCTCTATACCTGTTTGTGGCAATCAGGGGGAACCCTGATACAGAAAACCAGAGTTCAACAAAAGCATGTCTCACCCTGTGTTACATTATGTATTGCAGGGTTTAGTGTTGGCTTCTTTGTAATGGGATGAGGTGGTTGGGGAAATTTGAATCCAAGCTAAAAACTCATGTTGTTCCTTATAAATACTGGTTTGGTTTTGGTTTCAGGAGGTGCAAGAGTCACTATATAGAGATGAAAATGTCAAGAGTCTCGATGACTTCTATGATCCTTGTTTTCTACTTCAACTCTTTTGTGAACTGACCAGACCAGGTAAAGTGAATGTTTGTCTCTCTTTGGTATTTAGTGTCATTTTACTCTGTTCAGGAGCTGCATGGCTCCATCTGTAGCTCTGCTTTTCTCCATCTAAGAGGTAATACTACAAAGATATTCATAGAATCATAGAATGGTAAGGTTGGAAGGGAACTCAAAGATCACCTAGTTCCAACCCCCTGCCATAGGCAGGGACACCTCCCACTAGTACAGGTCACTCAAGGCCTCATCCAACCTGGTCTTGAACACCTCCAGGGAGGGAGCAGCCACAACCTCCCTGGGCAACCTGTGCCAGTGCCTCACCACCCTCACTGCAAACAACTTCCTCCTAGCATCCAGTTTAAATCTCCCTTCTGACAGTTTAAACTCATTGCCCCTTGTCCTGGCATTACAAGACCTTGTCAATAATCTGTCTCCAGCCTTCCTGTAGCCCCCTTCAGATACTGGAAGGCTACTCCAAGGTCTCCTGGAAGCCTTCTCTTCTCCAGGCTGCAGAGCCCCAACTCTCTCAGACTGTCCTCATAGCAGAGCTGCTGCAGCCCTCTGAGCATCTCCGTGGCCTCCTCTGGACCCACTCCAACAGTGCTGGGGGCTCCAGAAGTGCACACAGGACTCCAGGTGGGGTCTGATAAGATCAGAACAAAGGGGCAGAATCCCCTCCCTTGCCCTGCTGCCCACACTACTCTTGCTGCAGCCCAGCACACAGTTGCTGTCTGGGCTGCACTCACACTGCAGGCTCATGTTGAGCTTTTCATCACCCCAGACCCCCAGGTCCTTTTCCTCAGGGCTGCTCTCAGCCATTCACCACCCAGCCTGGAGTTGTGCTGGGATTGTGCCTACCCAGGTGCAGGACCTTACAGTTGGCCCTGTTGAATTTCATGAGGTTGGCCTGGGCACACCTCTGCAGCCTGTCCAGGTCCCTCTGGATAGATCCCTGCCCTCTGGCAAGTTGACTGTGCCACACAGCTTGGTGCCATCTGCAAACTTGCTGAGGGCACACTCATGCCTGGATTTAGACAGAAGAGATCTGTATCATTTAACCACCTGCTGCATTGCATTCTAATTTTCAGAACAACTTTAAAAAGTAACAAGGTGTAATTTACATTAAAGATTTTTGCATTTTTTAAAAGCTGTTTTCCAAGTAATGCAATCCAGTGGGACTGGGCTGCTCAGAAACAGAGCAACGTAGCAGCAGACAGCTTCTCTGGATGACTAGATGCTCCCTCATAGCTCTTTTAAATGTAGTGGATTAATCCTAAGTGGAGGGACTGATCTGCTCAAGATGAGGAGAGGATTTTGCACTGGAACTGGAAACAACTTGGAAAGGACAAAAAGTAACTGAAGAGTGATACAGTCTCTGATCAAATGAACAGTGTTGTGATTGTAAAATAGCATAGGAAGGGAATATTCCCCACTGGAAGGTTATATTTTTTTCTTGTGAGTATGTGAGTGTTCTGCATCAGCCATGGTGTCATAACAATGTGATGGGCAAAATGGGCATGGGAGGGATGGTCCTACCTTCTGCTACAGCACAGTGCTGCTGATAGGACTGCTGTGCTCTTGTGCTGCTTTGTGGCCAGGGTTTTGGGGGCAGTAATAGGCTCCTTTCAGCTATGCTCTTAGTTGGAGCTGGGCAGAGGTAGAGCAGGTTGGAGAATGTCCCCTGGAATGCTGGAGGAGTTCTCTGGGAATAAGCCAGAAGCCACCATTGCTGGGGAAAGGTGAAGCTGTGCAAGGATTCTGCAAGGATTCTGTCTTCTGTGAGTAACTGTGAGTGAACTGATGGGAGATTTGGCCTTACATAGGCTGTGGTTATAGTATGGGGAAACTTCAGCCAACTCTTTTTCTACCAGATTGAGATGCATGGGGCCATTATATGTCATGAATAGGCCTGTGCTCATAATTGGTGGAAAGTTTGGTGAGATCTAAGTGGGGCTTGAGAATTAGTTACTTAGGCTCACTTTCTTGTTTGCCGTGACCCTGCTTCACATACACACATCCTGCTGTACTTCACAGGCACACTGCCCAGGGAGCCCTTAAAGATCAAAGTGAGACATGGATCATAAGGAATTTCATAACTAGCTCACTCCCTGTGTTGATTATGGTTAACCACTGCCTGCTTAGAGCTGAATTTGGCTTTCTGCAGCAGTAATAGCAGAAGCAATTGGCAGGCTTATCACTGTCTTGCAGTGAAACCATATGCAGTCCTTATTTGTTCTCCTATTCCCTTATAGTACAGTACCTGCTTTGTGTGTTCTTAGCCTATACTTAGCTATAGCTATAAACTGCTCTGTATAATTCTGGCAGCAGTAAAAAGAACTGTCTTCTAGTCTGCTGAGGAAATAAAGGTACCACTACTATTTGGTGTTGTGCAGTAGGATGAATCTTAGATTATCCTGCTAATGGTGGGTCTTTAAGATTGTTGTTGATGGCCACCCAGTGTCTTTTTGAACCTGAGTGTAGTAGTTGGAAAGAGCACTGCTGTCATGCACCTTTCACCATCACTCAGCACCTGGAGGTCACCACCTTAATTGGTGAGAGAGATTTGGTGGCTATTGGGCAATCTCAGCAGCACTACGGTCAGCCAGCAAGGGCCACTGCTTGTACAGGCAGCAGTGGGGTTGAGGGAGCTCTTGCACATGGTGTTCTTGCAGAGCTATCCTGATACAGACTGGCTCTAAAACTGGAGAGGGGAGCAACAGTCCTCTTAATTGTTCCATGCTGAGTGAAAGACTGTGTCCTAAGAGGGTCATTTTTAAAGGGCCCAAGTGATTTATGAGTTCAAGTCCCATGGTGCTCCTAAACCATGTCAGCAGCTCTTGGAATTCCCAGTTCTTTATTTATTTGCTCTTTGTACTGGCTGCACAGTGCCCTATGCACAGATGTTATATAACTACTGAATTTATAAACATAGACTTACTGCACAGTGTTTAATGCTCACTGTGTAAAAAAGTAAGCCATGAATTAGGTAGATAGCAAATTGTGTCTAAATTGAGCTCTGATAAGCATCACTGGAAATGTTTTCCATCATGATTTTCAAGGTATTTTAAACAAGCTGCATGTCAGACATAGACTTAATGTGTTGTGGTTTGTTTTTTTTTTTTAATA
This sequence comes from Ramphastos sulfuratus, assembly GCA_013399055.1. NCBI lineage: Eukaryota > Metazoa > Chordata > Aves > Piciformes > Ramphastidae > Ramphastos > Ramphastos sulfuratus. The sequence continues at coordinate 42,020 of WBNM01015699.1, read as the reverse complement.
ATAGCTTGTTATTTTATGTTGGTTCTTGAACACACTCTGCAAGGTCAGCTGGATGGAAAAAAATATTTCCACTGCATGTTTTCAGTGGAAGAAAGTTTTCCAAATAAATCATTCTGTGACCAGCATGAACTTCACTGCTGAAGTGAGAACCTTGGATTTCAGTATGTGATACCACCCCATAAAATCATCCATGGTATACATTAACACTTCTCAAGAACTAGAGTCTGAAGGGGAGCTGTGGTGGCTTGCTGTGAAAGGGCATACAACACACGCTTAGTCCTGTACTGGAGAGTTGTTGTATAGGCCAGAGCTGTATGTGAGATGTTCATAACTGATGGAGAACCTTCTGCAGGCAGATGAGTTTTAGATCATCTTTTCCATCTTCACTTGGGATTCAGCACAATGTGGCCCATTTCCCACTGCTTACCTTGCATCAGTGCATCTTTCCTGCTTTGCACAGGCAGAGGGTAGCAGAAGGCACAGATAAATTGTTTCTTGAGGCTCTGTTTCTCTTTCTCCTACCCTGTCTTTGCTGTTTTCCTCTCACCGTTTTTACTTTGGCAGTTAAGTGGTGGCTTTGCCCAGTGCCTGGAAGTAGAGAGGAGCATGGAACTGTATCAGTAGGAGCTCTGGTGGTGTGGGAGGTATCTCATGCTAACAAACTGCAAGGGTGACAGAGCACTGGGACAAGCTGCCCAGAGAGGTTGTGGAGTCTCCTTCGCTGGAGACGTTCAAAACCTGCCTGGATGCATTCCTGTGTGACCTGCACTAGGTGATCCTAATCTGGCAGGGGAGTTGGACTACATGGTCCCTTCCAACCCCTAACATTCTGTGATTCTTTGCTCACTAGGAGAGTGGCTGAGGCATTTCACATTATACCAATTAAAACTGATGCGCTTTGGTGAGGAGTGGTGTAGGGAAGTGCACAGGAATTGCTTGGCATGACATAACTTGTAAAACCACTCACTGAAAAGATCTCCTACTCCAGTTCAGTGGTCACCTAGCAGTGGACAGTGCTGTTTGCTGGAGACCCTGCTGCTGCCTGGCTGGTAACTAGCAGAGCAGAGTATGAAACTCCCAGGCATGAAATTGGAGTTCTAACAGTTCAGGAAGAGATGAGAGGAGCAGCCCGGCTGCTGGTGTGGGGACATAAATAATCTGCAATTTATACATAAATGTATATAAATATTTCAGTTGTGTGGGGGCAGTGGTGGGAGGAGGAAATCAGTGGACCAAATATAGGGACTTGTCAGTAAGACTACAGCCTCTTCTTAAATAGGAGTATTTGTTTTTCAGAAACTTCCTCTTGACCTTTAGTGTGAATTACAAGAAAACACGTGGATATTGTTGCTAAACTCAGAACTGCAGCACATTTGCACTTTAATTGGTAAAATACAACTGAGGTGCCATTTTATGCCATTACTGGAGCTATTCTGGAGGTTTTACATCAAGTCATTTCTAGCCATCACAGAGTAGAAATGGTGCAAGTTCTTCAAAACACACAGCCCTTAAACAAGAGCCATGCTCTGCAAGATGTTAGGTTCAAGAATATATTTTCTGTTTGACTGATTGCTGTTCACTGCTGGATTTTATTTGTCCCAGAAGGGCATAGGGGTACAGTTTACTACTTTTCTTGGAAAAGAAAAGATTATGTATCTCCTGTGAGGACAGGCTACAAGAGTTGGGGCTTTGCAGCCTGGAGAAGAGAAGGCTTCAAGGAGACGTTATAGTAACCTTCCAGTATCTGAAGGGGGCTACAGGAAGGCTGGGAAGGGACTGTTGACAAGGTCTTGCAATGACAGGACAAGGGGCAATGGGTTTAAACTGGCAGAGGGGAGCTTTAGACTGAATGTTAGGAGGAAGTTCTTTGCAGTGAGGGGGGTGAGACACTGGCACGGGTTGCCCAGGGAGGTTGTGGCTGCCTCCCTCCCTGGAGGTGGTCAAGGGCAGGTTGGATGAGGCCTTGAGTGACCTGTACTAGTGGGAGGTGTCCCTGCCTATGGCAGGGGGTTGGAACTAGATGATCCTTGAGGTCCCTTCCAACCTTACCATTCTATGATTCTATCTAGAAATTGGCAGTTTTGTTAAGAATTAAAGTGCTGTTCTGTTAATACAATGCACTGGGTGGTTTTCTTTCATTTTTTTCCCTTCTTCCCACACAGAGTGTGTAGTGGCATGTCACAAGTTTGTTGAAGTTAATGCCCTGGGTCTAACAGTGGCTGCCCTCAGCAGCTATGATTCCAACATGAGAGCAGCTGCATACTTTGTCCTGGCTTCCTTTCGTTCTCATCTGGAAGGAGCTCGCTTTCGAGAGAAGAATCAGGTGAGAGTGAGTTCAGTTGACAGACATTTTAGGTGATGGACACTACAGGGAAAGTCACTGCTCACTGTTTTACTCATCCATTTACATGTGCATGGGGAGAGAGCTAAGAGAAGCTTTTTATCCTCTAGTACATTCTGTGGCTTTGTGTTTCCTCCTGTTATAATCAGTGGGCAGAAAAAAGGAGGGGAAATGTGCTTTTAAGATCCTTAGGAATTTTACTTGTAGAAACTTAAATCCTGATGGGATTGGTATTTGATTTATGGCCTATGAAATATCCTAAAAGCTTATTGAAATATTCACACTCTGCTGTTACATATGTTTGGGTTATGGTTCAAGCTTTTCTCCCCATGGCTTTTCTGCTGCAGTTGCTGTATCTCTTGGATGCTGTGCAAAATGGAATTGAGCTGCCAAACCTCAGATTTACCTTCTCTTTGGCCCTCTACATTGCTCGTGTGGCACAGCAGATTCTGAAGCCAGGTACTGTAATCTACTGTGCATGTCAGACTCCTGGGGTGGTGAGTCACTGACTGATACTGGAAGATGAGATAGCTGTGACACTGGCAGGAACCATGAAGTACAGTCTCTTGTATTTCAGAGACAAGCTTCCAGTGCTTGTGTAGACTGCCTTACTGGAGAAGTGGGAATTGCCATTTTGATTTGTGTACAAACCCAGTCTGATCCATCAGGGAGGAAGCCACTACCTCCTCATAATGTTGGGGTTGAGGTGGGCAGAGGACTGGATGAGTGTGTGGGTGCTCTTCAGTAGATCAAGAATAGGCTGGCCTGAATGTCCTTTTGTCCCTGGACACTGAATCAACATAAGTTGCTGTTGCAAATGAGTAGTGTAGCATCAGGGAGTAGTTCAGTTTGGAAGGGACCTTATGAGGTCTTTAGCTAAACCCTCTGCCTAAAACAGGACCAGCTATGAGGGCAGACCACTTTGCACAGGACTTTATCCTAGAAAGCCTCTGAGAATGGAGACTCTCTAGTCCCTCTGGGAAACTTGTTCCACTGCTTGTGAGGGACCTCTTGTTGACACATCTGGTCTGTAAGTTAAAAATTGTGGAATGCAAGGCTTGAAATGTGGAGAGGTTTGCCTCTCATTGTCTTGCAGATTCTTGTTTTGCCAGTGAAGTAACACTGAATTTGCTGAAATCAGAGCCATATCGAATGTTTGTCTTCTCACCTGTTGTGTGCACACTCTGAATGAACTTTTTGCTTTGGGGAGGAGGAGGGGTGGCCAGCAATATAATCAGCTATAGAGCAGAAGGCCTTCTCACTGTAATTAATATACTGGTCTGACAGCTAGCTGATACACTGGAAAGTACAGGTTCCATTTCTTTTTTTGCATGGTTGTGTATTGTGAACATTGTCCTCCTCCACAATAACCATCATGTCTCTTCATAGAGGACCACATGTATATAAAAATGAACAGATTCCTTCTATCACATCAATATTTGGACCTGAAGAAAGTACCAGGGTTTTTCCAGCTTTTCTACAGTTTTGAATTTGAGGTAATGTAAAAATGTCATCTCAGGTATCCACTAGTTCTTCAGAAAATGATAGAAAAAAAGGCATACAATAAATCAGTTATTCACAGAATCACAGAATTAACCAGGTTGGAAAAGACCTCTAAGGATCATTAAGTCCAACCTATCACCTAACCCTTCTAACTAACTAAACCATGGCACTAAGTGCCTCATCCAGACTCCTTTTAAGCACCTCCAGGCATGGTGACTCCACCACCTCCCCAGGCAGCTCATTCCAATGCCAATCACTCTTTTTGTGAATAATTTCTTCCTAATGTCCAGCCTAAGCCTGCCCTGGCACAGCTTGAGACTGTGTCCTCTTGTTCTGTCACTGGGTGCCTGGGAGAAGAGACCAAGCCCCTTCTGGCTACAACCTCCTTTCAGGTAGTTGTAGAGAGCAGTGAGGTCTCCCCTGAGCCTCCTCTTCTCCAGGCTGAACAACCCCAGCTCCCTCAGCCTCTCCTCATAGGGTTGTGCTCCAGGCCCCTCACCAGCCTTGGAGCTTTGTTTTATATTGGAAGAAGAATTAGTATTTCTGGGTTTCTTTGTTGTTTTCATAGTAGTAGCACCTAATGAAATAATGAGTTGTGCTGTGCATGCTCTGTAAGCACAACTCAAATGTTCTGCCCTACCTAGCTTTCAGGTTTTGAGTTTAGGTTGATAATGTTGAGCTCAACTCAGGTGTTTTAGAAACAGCAACTTTTAACGTTCCATTACCAGTGCATGTTTGGGCTGCAGAGTAACTGTTTGTGATGAATGTTATTGATTACACTCGATAGAGGTGAAAACTGAGAAGTCCAGAAAAAAACTGTTGAACAATGTGCTGGCACTCCCAGGGAACCAGTTGTTTTGTGCTCCTCTGTGCATTGTTTCAAAATGCCTGATGGTGGTACTTTGCTTTTGGCTTCTAGTACAGTAAAGAACGTGAGTGGGTTCTCAGATTTCTCGGAGAAGGGCTGCGTGACAAATATTGCTACGAGCTTTATAACTATCAGAGGATTTTCCAGATCATTCTTTCCTTTTTCAACAGCCCTCTCTGTGATGAGGGCTCCCAGGTAAGAATTTTTAAAAGAAAAACCAAGACCACAGAAAAACCCAAACCCACAAATGCATGCACAAATACAGACCAGTAAGGAACAGTTGAGTCTTCCTTTGTCCTCCTGTTCCCTTTTGAATTCGTGTATGTGTGGAGGGGCTAGTAATTGTTTATGTCTAAACCAGAGTCCCATCCTTGTCCCCTGAACTTGGAACAGGTCCCTACAGGTCCCTCATTCAGTTTTATCAGCTGGTGGTCTGGGTCTGGTCATATTTCTGCTGCTTTGTGCAGCATACTGCAGACACCTCTGTGTTGCTCAATGGCCACATGGTCACAGAGGCTTTTGCTTTTTCAGGTTTCCTTATTCCCTAACCAGCTTCTTATCCATACAGTGTTTTAGCAGGAAGAAAACTCATAAACCAGAAGCTCTCATGTTCATTAGAATCCACACTGAGAAATATAGTCATAGAATCATAGAATGGTAAGGTTGGAAGGGACCTCAAGGATCATCTAGTTCCAACCCCCTGCCATAGGCAGGGACATCCAGTCTAAATCTCCTCTCTGCCAGTTTAAAGCCATTGCCCCTTGTCCTGGCATTGCAAGACCTTGTCAATAGTCCCTCCCCAGCCTTCTTGTAGGCCCCCTTCAGATACTGGAAGGCTACTCTAAGGTCTCCTCAAAGCCTTCTCTTCTCCAGGCTGCAGAGCCCCAACTCTCTCAGCCTGTCCTCATAGCAGAGCTGCTGCAGCCCTCTGAGCATCTTTATGGCCTCCTCTGGACCTGCTCCAACACTTCCATGTCCTTCCTGTGCTGGGGGCTCCAGAACTGCACACAGTACTCCAGATGGGGTCTGATGAGAGCAGAGTAAAGGGGCAGAATCCCCTCCCTTGCCCTGCTAAAAGTATTTCAATTAGATATCAAAATCTTAGACAGAAAGAGAAAATTGTCTTGCTACTTTAAGATTGCTGTTTAAGAGCAGCTTCTGTTATGTATGAAGCCTTGAAAAGAGAATGTCTTTTCTTCCTTGTGGTTGCTAAGAGCATGTGGTGTTTGGCAACATGTTTTAACTTTAAGTTGATTAGATGCCAGATCACAGTCAGATGGCTAATTATACCCTTCTGGAAGATTGATAATAGTTAGATTCTGACTATATTCCAGTTTTGTAAAGGAACAAATTACATTTTCTGTTTCAGAGTCATATTCTGGATATATTGCAGAATGCTGCCCATGTCACCAGAGCTGCCTATGAACTTGTACAAGATCATAGCCTCCTAACCTGGATAGTGCACACCTTAGAGAACAGGTAACTGGGGAAATGCTGGTGAAATGGGAACAGTTTTACTGTCCAAAGTAGAATAATTATGCAACTGAGTATGAAAACAAGGCTGACAGGTACAGAGATGACCTGTCAGAGGTTCTGACATTTGCCTCCTAGGGCCATACTGGCAGAGCTTGTCAAGCTCTTAACTATTCCCTGGTGTTTCTAAAAACAAAATCCAGATGCTTTCAGGTTGTTAGTAGGAGGGTTGAAGATACTTCCTTGCAAAACTTAGAAAACAAAATTAGCATGTGTGATGCTTTCATTTCAAAACCCCACAATTCATTTGGTGTCCTAAGACCTCCTACACAGTAATTGGCACAGTTCAGGGTAATCTACAGTGCAAGTGGCCTGAACAAGTTCTGAGTACTGCTCACCTGTTGTGCACCTCTCTTTGGTACAGTTTGGTACACTTGGAAGTGAAAAGGCCTGGATTTGGCCTCTGGCACCCAATAATTATTTTATGATTGTACTTTTGAGAAGTAAACTTTCTGCAGCCTCTGTGCAAGAATGGGATTGCTTCCCATGCTCCCACTATGTCCTTAGAATAACAAATTAAATACAGCTTCTGGTACTGTGCTGCTTGCATTGCTGTTGCCACTTAAAGATGTAGGAACATAAGGAACCAACCTGCCTTAAACAGTGTAACTGCCCTAAAGAAATGGAGGCAGTGGTGGCAACATAATGCAATACTTGGCAGAGCTGTGTAATGAAAGATGTAAGTCAGAAATCCCTAGTCTCCTGTGGGGGCCATGATGCATCACTCTGCTCCTAACCGCAGCATGGCAAGAGGAGGGCAGTAACCAGGGCCTCTCAGTGGCTGGGGCTTCAGAGGGATGCGCTCCCACACCCTGATGGGGGCCCTGTCTGAGAGGCATCCCTTGTTATTCACGACTCTAAAAGCTCACTATTGTCTCCTTTAGGTGATGGAATGGTTCCTAATTAGCATCTGCTTTGCAAATAGGTGTTTGCTTTTTTTTTTTTTTTTTTTTTTGTTTTTCAGGCTTCTGGAAAGCAAGCTGCTAAATAAAATAATTTCTTTACTCCATACTCTATGGCTAACAAATTTAGGAGCCAAGAAGAAAAGCAAGAATCAGTCCCAGGAGAACAGGAAGTTTCTTCCAGTTCAGATTGTGAATGAATTTCTCTATGTTTTGATCACATTAATCAAATACATTCGGTAAGGCCTTTTGTTTTCTTTTTAATCAATTTGCATTTCATCCTCTGTCCAATTTGTAAGTACTAAGGCCAGAAGAATTTCTTGATCTCTCATAGTTTTGATGTTTTTATTCCCCTTCACTTGGAAAGCTGAGAAGTGAATTTTGATGAGAGTAGTGAATTTTGATGAGATCTCTTTGACATGAGGGTTTAACTGCTTAAATATACAAGGAATAAAATAACAACTGATGTGCAGTTACTGTCAAGTTATATATCCTTCATTACCTGCCATGTTTCACCTTTCTCATGCTGGATTAGAGTCTGCAGTTAGCAATGCTATTTTCTGCAAGGATCACTCATACTCTCTGAAGGTTTAGACTTTCTGTGTCTGTACCATGCCTGAAAATGGCACAAGGAGAAACAATGCAAAGTTCTACACAGCAGTGTTAAGAAGGGCCACAGCCTGGAGAAGCTGGCACAGGTTGCCCAGGGAGGTTGTGGCTGCTCCCTCCCTGGAGATGTTCAAGGCCAGGTTGGAGGAGGCCTTGAGTGACCTGTCCTAGTGGGAGGTGTCCCTGCCTATGGCAGGGGGTTGGAACTAGGTGATCCTTGAGGTCCCTTCCAACCTTACCATTCTGCGATTCTATAAGCTATGTTTATGTCCTCAAAATGTTGAGAATTCACATGAAATAAAGAAGCCAAGGTAGAGCTCCAGACCTCTGACCTCATCCTTGTGTGCCAACTGCCTTTGATGTTTACAGGCAGGAGGGCAAAGACTGTGTTTCATGGTCTGTTGTGCCAAACACTAATGGAGTGAAAAATCAGGAATTCAGTGGGAATGAAGCTCATTGTTACTGGCATACTGAAGAAACAAGTATATATCTGGTGAACTGCAGGAGAAAACTTTAGGAAGAGACTGTGAAGAGAAGAAACCTATACCTATTTTATTTTATTAGTTAACATACTTCAAATACCTAGCACTTTGGTCTTGGTTTTTTTTTCTTCTAGGACTAATTTGGGTCTAGCCACACTGACTCAGTTTTTCAGTGCACTCAATTCTGTGCTGGAATATCGAGCTACAGTTGTTGAGGCCTTCAAAGAAATGAGCCGTTTCACTGTGAACGACAGCCTGCTCTCCAACAAAGACATCCTGCTGCTGCTGCATAAGTGGAGCATCATCGAAAAAGACCTGCAGCTGCAAGAGGATCTGCAGGCTCTCGCTCAGAAATACCAAATCAAAGATTTGCTTAGTAAGTAACTAACATGTAAGAGAAAAGTAATATTGTTGAAGTTTGTGATGGGTTAGGGAGTTCCCCGCCCCCCCACACTTTGTAAAATGACCCAGACTAGAACTCAGCCGGCTGGAAGTTTAGATGAAGAATCATAGAATGGTAAGGTTGGAAGGAGACCTCAAGGATCATCTAGTTCCAACCGTCTGCCATAGGCAGGGACACCTCCCACTAGTACAGGTCACTCAAGGCCTCGTCCAACCTGGCCTTGAACACCTCCAGAGAGGGAGCAGCCACAACCTCCCTGGGCAACCTGTTCCAGTGCCTCACCACCCTCACTGGAAAGAACTTCCTCCTAATCTTGTTGAGGTTGTTGCAAGCTACCCATTGAAGTGAGGCAAACATCATACGAAGTAGGATTGGTAAATTTTGTTGTACAGTCTGATGTAGGTTGGGAGAGGAGGAGCAGAAATGGAAAGCCATTTTTCAAGTCTTCATTGTAGTGATTTCTGATTTTAACACAACTCTGGAAGCTTTGGGGGAATAGGGTTTACAAAAGGGAAAGAGCTTTAAAGTGAAACCTCCTTGCAGATCTACAGTCAGGTTTTGAAAAACTTTATTCAAGGCAATGTTTGAAAAACAGTGCTTGGAGGCTTTCTGCTCAAGGATTCAAACCATTCCCAGTGGGTTGGGGAACTGAGAGTGAGATTGGAAGTAAAAGTCAACAGTAAAGCAAGCAAAAAATGAAATAGCTGATTTTGGTTATTGTCATCAGAGTTGGAAGAGAGCAAAATACATTTGGACTTAGATGACTTCTCTCTTGCTATGTCTGTGATGAATAAAATGCAGAATGGGCTTTGTAGTGGGAGGTGTTAACCAACGCTGCTTTCCTGCCAATACAGCAGCTGGCCTTGGTGCATATTAAAACTTTTATAGGTTCCTTTAAAGGTTTTGTATCAGTTAAACTAATTAACATATTTAGTTAAACTAATTAACATATTTAAAGGAAAGGATACCATAAAAGCTTTAGTTTTTCTAAAATTTCTTCCACATCCTTTTAGTCTTTCGGAGGATTTTTAGAGTTATTGTAATGACAACTGCAACTTACTGTTATATATGGTTTTAAAATATTTATTGCTTCAAAGCCCAGCAGCTTATAAAGCAGTTACAGGAAGAAAAGGCTGAAGTGCAGTTACTTCATTTTAAGCAGCAGAGTGCAACATAATTGCAATTTGTGATGATTTTTCTCAGCAGCTCCTCCAAAGCAGACTGCTGTAAAATGCTGTGTGGTGTAGTGGTGGCAAAGGGTTGTTGGACTTTGGGAGCTTTGCTGCTCCCCATGTCACAGGCAGCATCTAAGAGAGGACAGCTCTGCATCACAAAGCTCAGTTGTCTCTTCCCTTTGGGGTGTGGAAAATTCACGTCCATTTGGTTGACAGCATCTGGCCAGCCAGACACTCAGCATGGCTGCAGCTGTGCCAGAGGAAGGCAGGCCTTGCTGCATTAGCCTGTGCCCTTCCAAAGCAGTGTAGCTGTGCTGCTGTCTCCTTCCATAGGCAGGTCTGTGCTGCTCTTTCGCTGGCCCAGAGGATGGTGGCTTGAATATTTCTCATGAGGTGGTGTGTAAATAATGTAGACTTACTGGAAACACTGCGTTTTGTGGACCTCTGAAAAGTGCCTTGGATTCGCTGGGCTGTGGGCCAGGGGCTGGGTGGCATTATTGCTCACCTCAACGTTAGGAGATCCAGTTCAGAGGAACATTTCAGCCTGTGTGTCACTGGGAGCAGCCTGTAGCAAATTTGCTCTGAATTGCATAGGCTCAAATAGGTTGCTAAATGAGGCTAGAGCTTACCCTTTTATAGCAGCTGACACAACACCAGATGCCATCTTTCTTGCACCATTTTGTACCAAGGAAATCCTTTGGACTATCTGATGTTTGTTTTGGTGTGCTTTTCTCCTTGCAGAAAATATTAAAGAAAAGAAGAAGTCTCACTTGTCCTCTCGTGCATATCATCATATTCAGAAAAAGAATGAGACAGAAGGAGAAGACAACATTGCTGAAGACCTCAAAGTCACTGAGCTGGAGAAATGCAGAGATCACCTGAATTCCATATTAACTTACTGGGAGCCTGTTTTCCCAGCCATGTCTGCCAAGCATCAGGGGGAGCCCATCCAATCTGCTGACCTTGCAGATGAAGCAGTCAATCTTCCCTGTGCATCTGCACATATGGTAGCTAAGTGGCTGGTAAAGTCCATGGTTGAGCACAGCCTCAATATGCAAAATGTTTCACTAACTCTGAGGTGGCTCCAGAAGTGCATCTTGCCACATGCAGTGGCAGTGCAGGAGATACTCAGGGATGTGATATTGAGAAACCACATCTTCAAGTTTTACACCCAGATCTGCGAGGCCAGCAGTGGGACAGCTGGGCTCATTCAGGAGCTCTGTTTGTTCAGTTCCATCATGCTTCATCTATTGGATGCTCAGGGCCTGCCCAACAACAGCTGTCACAAACTTGTGAAAATGTTGTGTCTGTCAGCAATGACAGAAGAGGATGCAAACAAGAAAGGTAACTCCTCTTTCTGCTCACATTACGAGGCGTTAATGGTAGATAGCAGATAGTTTCACGTTTTGTTTTTTTTAATTCATCAAAACACTTGGAAGTTTGCCTGTGTCTATTGATGCTTATAACTGCACAAAGTAAAAGCTGTGTCTGTAGTGTGATGGGCACAGGGGGTTGGTAGCACAGAATAGGGTCACATTGCAGGGGTTTCTCATAGTAAAACACTCCCTCAACGAAACTTTAGTTTTTAGGATTGAAAGGGAGTTCAGTGAGAGATAATTCCACAGGGGAAAAATAGTCTGCAGCAAACGAGTCCATATGGGTGTGGGCTCTGATCCTTACGCTGTTGAGTGTTACCATTTGATAGCAAAAGCCACAGATGAGATTTATTTAAAGGGGTCAGAGGCTGAGCTAACGAGAAACCTGGTTTTTTTTCCTTAGCTTGATGAGAACCATTGGCCTTACATGGGCCAAAACAACACAAATTTTCCATCTAGGAAAATAGTTAGGAAGCTGCTTTAAAACATAGATCCGGAAGTAAAATGGTTTGATTTTAGAATCATAGAATAGTAAGGTTGGAAGGGACCTCAAAGATCATCTAGTTCCAACCCCCTGCCATAGGCAGGGACACCTCCCACTAGTACAGGTCACTCAAGGCCTCCTCCAACCTGGCCTTCAACACCTCCAGGGAGGGAGCAGCCACAACCTCCCTGGGCAAACCTGTGCCAGTGTCTAACCACCCTCACTGCAAAGAACTTCCTCCTAGCATGCAGTCTAAATCTTCCCTCTGCCAGTTTAAACCCATTGCCCCTTGTCCTGTCATTGCAAGATCTTAAAAGTAGTCCCTCCCCAGCCTTCCTGTAGGCTCCCTTCAGATACTGGAAGGCTACTCTAAAGTCTTCTTGAAGCCTTCTCTTCTCCAGGCTAAAAAGCCCCAACACTCTCAGCTTGTCCTCATAGCAGAGCTGCTGCAGCCCTCTGATCATCTTCATTGCCCTCCTCTGGACCTGCTCCAACAGTTCAATGTCCTTCCCGTGCTGGGGGCTCCAGAACTGCACACAGTACTCCAGATGGGGTCTGACGAGAGCAGAGCAAAGGGGCAGAATCCCCTCCCTTGCCCTGCTGCCCACACTGCTCTTGCTGCAGCCCAGCACACAGTTGCTGTCTGGGCTGCACTCACACTGCAGGCTCATGTTGAGCTTTTCATCACCCCAGACCCCAAGGTCCTTTTCCTCAGGGCTGCTCTCAGCCGTTCACCACTCAGCCTGGATTGGTGCTTGGGATTGTGCCTACTCAGGTGCAGGACCTTACACTTGGCCTTGTTGAATTTGAAGTTAAATGGTTTGATTTTGTGTTTCTGTGTGGAAATAGAAGAATATCTCTTCTGATTTTTCTCTATTTTTTCTTCCACAGCTGTTTGTGCATTTCTGACTTCTGTTTACATTGGGGACATATGGCTTGGAGCACAGGAGCCAGATATGTTAATAACTCATGTCAGATTGATCTGCAGCAGTACAGATAATAAATTAAATGATGATGACGACTTGGAAACTCAGAAACAAAGAGAAGAAATTATTATGCCTCTTTGCAAACCCCTTTACTTGGCCACACTGGGGCATTAATTCAGTGAACTGACACTGAATGTTTAGTGTTATGTGCTCTGCCGATGCCGTGTTGAGCTACGGAACACTACCGAACTGTTCTCCATACAAATTTAACTTGTTTGGTCGCAACGATCAATATTCTATTGCTGTGTGCAAACTCACAGGGGGAAAATTGCATTCATCGTTTCTCAGTGGAACATTAAAGCTACTATTTCCCTTTTCCCAAGTGGTATGAGATACTGTGTTATTTATATCATTTTTATTACAGGCATTTTTCACTTTCTGAAGAACCAGAAAGACTGATGAGTGCATTGCCTCTGGACTGTAGTCGTTATGCGGTTAAAAATCCATCCTCTCCCCAGTATAAGATGGAGAATAAAGCCTGGGACTTCACCACAGTGTGGCGTAAGTGCAAAGAACAAATAGTCAGAGCTTTAGTCACCATAATTTAGACTATTTATAGAATCATAGAATGGTAAGGTCAGAAGGGACCTCAAGGATCATCTAGTTCCAAGCCCCTGCCATAGGCAGGGACGCCTCCCACTAGTACAGGTCACTCAAGGACTCATCCAGCTTGGCTTTGAACAGGTCCCTGGGCAACCTGTGCCAGTGTCTCACCACCCTCACTGTAAAGAACTTCCTCCTAACATCCAGTTTAAATCTCCCCTCTGCCAGTTTAAACCCATTGCCCCTTGTCTTGTCATTACAAGACCTTGTCCATAGTCCCTCCCCAGCCTTCCTGTAGGCCCCCTTCAGATATTGGAAGGCTACTCTAAGGTCTCCTCGAAGCCTTCTCCTCTCCAGGCTGCAGAGCCCCAACTCTCTCAGCCTGTCCTCATAGAGGAGCTGCTCCTCGTGCTTCTCTGATCATTTCTTGGAGAACCCAGTTTCTTCATGATACATGATACCAAAACCAGTATGAATAGAAGTCTGAACACTAGAATTATGATGGTCTGGGATTCTGCTTATTATAAAGTTAAAAGGCTTTTGAAAGCATTTATATTGGAGCTTGTCTGGGTTTATTCTCCTTTCTGTTTGGTCTTGCGTTTTTTTAATTAAAAAAAGCCCTGACCATCAGTGCTCCTGGGACACACAACAAAGGCTCATCTTGCTTCCACTCTGAAAAGATGAGAGATGGAACTAAAACCCAAATGACATGCTGCTGGTTGATAATACATGGGTTTTATTGGAAATTCTCTGTGAAACCTGATAAATATTTCTCGACCGTGGCCTCATGGGCAGTTTTAACCTACCGTGCCAAATACGCAAACGCGCAGAGCCTGAATTTGAGCCTTTGAAATGTAAACCAGGATTTATTAAATTGGTTGAATCATGAATATGTGCTGTGCCTAGGTACTTTGTACAAAATTCTCTACAGGGAGAAAAACAGCAATGCACATTCTTTGTGATGTTTAATTTGTTTGGGTTTTTTAAAATAAACATGAGATGCAAATAAGGAAGATTGTTTCTACATATAAATATTCTTGTGCTAAAGAAGCCATAATATCTGTATCCAGACTTGATTTTAAAATAACAAATAACCTCTTGAAAAACTGCAAGTCCATTGAACAATCAATTTCATATGATTTAAAATCCCTAGGGTCTGACATCAGGAAATGGGAAAAAAAAAATAACTTTGCTTAAATTAAAAAAAAAAAAAAAAAAAAGAGGAAAAAGCAGCCAAAATGAAACCAAAGGAGTTCCTAAACAAAATAATGTTTTCCATCTCATCTAACTGGAAAATACTCATGACACAGGGAAGAAGTTTTTCAGCTGTCATGAGGGACTGAGCACATCTAACATCTGCTTTATGGTATGATTTGCTCAAGAGAATAAAGGAAACTAGGTAAGACCGACCAAGCTAAGGACAGTAATGCAGAAGTGTGGTTTCCTTGTCTGAATCTATCTTAAATGGCAATAAATAAGTTGAGTCTGTTCTGCCTATGATGGTAACTGGTGAGCAGTCTCCTTAATCTTAATCCTGACCCATGACATTTTTCATCCCATTTTTCCCCAAAGCCCTGCTGCAGGGGCGTAAGAGAGCAGCTGGGTAGGCATCTGCCACCCATACAAGGCCAACACACGTTACGTAATGTGAGGTACTGCAGCTCCCTTCTGTCCCATAAAAAAAGTGGCAAACCCCAAATCCTAAATGCCACAACCCAGTTACAGGCTCACCAGCAAGTTGCAAGCCCAGAGTGTTTCCAGGTGTGCACTTGGCATGCCTTGCAATATCCTTCTACCTGTCCTTTGACCATGTTTTTGCTTAAAAAGATGAATCATCTGCAGGAGCAGAATTCACATATTGAACCTCAAGCATTTGGAAGAGTAATTCTTGAGTGAGATCTGATTCTAGGTCTTAAGTATGCTAAATTACTTATGCTATTTGCACACCTTGGATGGAAATAGAGATTTCTCAATGCAATTTTGTCACTGCTGAAACAAAGAAGATGACTTTCAAGCATATTATGGGCTTTAGTTAATAAGACCTGTACTAATGGGAGGTGTCCCTGCCTATGGCAGGGGGTTGGAACTAGATGATCCTTGAGGTCCCTTCCAACCTTACCTTTCCATTCTATGATTCTATGCATGGTGCTATAGAAGTGGCAAGTAGTATCAGGAGACCATGACTACAGCTGAGGCTAGTTGTGTATGTTGGTATGCTTTCATTAGAGTAACATATCTAAATCCTAACCAATTGCACATGATTCCACCCTAAATGTTCATACTGAAATGATGATTTTCTGATAGCCTCAAGTATTGACCCAGCAGTGAGTACTTTCTCCCTAGTTTGTAATATTTTGTTAGTATCTCCAGTGCAATACTCAAGGTTGGAGGAGAAGATTGTTCATACACGTTTTTAAATTATTTTTTTTAATGGTAGTTCTGGAAACAACAAAAATGAATGCAAATAACTGACAATTTAAAGCTACTAGCCTGTTAATGTAAAAGATATGTAGCTCATATGTCCTTATCTCTCACCACCTCTGAACTTAAGTATGTTTCAACAATTTAGCAATTAAAAGACTATTATGAACTCCTCCTGGAAATAATAGTCAAGTATAATTAAAAGCCATAGATGGTTAGTAGCTGAATGATTTGTGTTTGTGAACTGCTGCCAACGTATTTTAAATTGCCCAATACACTACATAGGTGGAGAGATCATTTTAAGAAATTAATCTTCATTCAAATAAATTGTGGAGAGCATTTGAAGTGGAAAACTGGCTCATACATGAGGCTACATTGTAAAACAAGGGAGTTTCTGCAATTTGACACAAGTTGTTCCCTTTGATGTCATTGTGATGAGAACCCTGTGGATAAACCTCCAGAGTGTTCTGTGGTGGGCTCAATGGCCTGGGCTGCCCTCACAGAAGTCATTGCCAGGCCTGGCCTTTTACTCAAAATTCAAAAACCTCAGTGAAAGTCAACAGCCCAGACAAACATTTTGCTTCCTGTTGTAGCTGGTGTATAGACCATCTACAATTTGAGTTGCAGGTGAGGGTCCTCAGGATTTGCAATGGACTCAGTGATGCCAGCACTCAGGCCAGGACATCTGACACATGAGCAGGAGAAGACTGTGCATAGGGCAGAAGGATGTGGCTTTAGTGGGGGTAGTGGTTTGGGGCAACATAACTGTCTTTGAACCAGCATCATGAGCTGATTTTGGTCACACTTTGTTGACTGGTGGGTGCAGCTTTTCAGCCACCCATGAGTGCTGCAGACCACACAGGGAAGGCTCTGTTAATGGAGTACTCTGAAGGAATGGAAAATAAAGTGCTGCCAGTGGAGAACAAAACACTGTGAGGACCTTGAGATAGGTATGTACAGAAATGTCATAGAGGAAATGCATTTCTGTCCCCCTGCTGCCCTCCTCCTAAGTTTGGTGCTGTAAGATAGGCTTGCATGTTATTTATTGCTTTTTATCTGCTTCACACTCTGTGTCCTCCGTTTCTAGGCAATGCAAGAATATTTTTCAGAGGTTGTGTACCGTGAGGCATGTTCCAGTTCAGCTAATGAAAGAATATCAGTTGTTATAAATGGTAGCGTTCACATCTTTCAGAGATCCCTCTGGAACCCATTTGTAAAGGAGAGTTTCTTGAAAAGCAGTCATAAGAGTCTGTTGTGAGTCACAGAGGAGAATACTGGAGCAGATTGTGCTGGCAAGCGGTGCAGAACTGTTGCAGGAGAGATGTTCTAGCTCAGGGTAGATGGATGTGCCAAGAATGATTGAACTGCAGTTGCTTCATCCTTGAGGAGGAAAATGGGCCTAGAAGTTCTATTCAGACTGTCTTTGATGATACCGTGTGACTGCAGTGGAGTTAAAGGTAAGTCCCAATTTGCAGCAGGATTGCTGTTGCCAGCAAGGGAGTTCATTCACGTCTCCTGTGAGAACTGCCTCCACTACAGCAAAACATAAGAGCACCTGAGGGGAGAGGAAGGCCATTGTTGACTTGAGTTGACTCATGGAAGTATTTGGTTCTCTGATATATTGCTCTCCATGTTGTACCTTCAGTTCCTGCGGCCTTTCTTCGTTTTCTCCATCTGCCCTTGACTTGGTCTGACTCCACAGACTTTATGCCTTGACAGGTTTCCAAGCCCAGCACTAGTTGTAGTCAGTTTGTTCAAAAAGCAAACTGCAGATTAAAAAATCTGAAGATTAAAAAAACCCCACAATACAAACATATGCCTGGTGGTTTGGTCTGTCTCTTGCATTTCAGGCTTTTTTAACACAGCCCAACCCACCCACTCTCTGGTAACATCATAGCCCACACGCCGTGCACACAGCAGAAGGCAGCTCTGGCAGTGCTTCATTTGCTGCCTGCTTGGGGACATGGAATTTCTAAGCTTCTCCTCAAGTTTCAAGGGAATTTTGTGTTGTCCTCAGCCCAATTAGCTATGCAGTCTCACATCTGTTCCAGCCCTCACCGCCTTCCTCAGCTCAACTCTACAGTCCCAGCATTGTGCTTGCTGCAGTTCTCACCCTCTCAGAGACCTTTGGCTGGTTCTGCCTGAGTTTGGTGGAACTCTAAGGATGAGGAGAGATGGAGAGAGCAGAGGCCACAGAAGGGCGGAAGGAGTGTGAGTGGGCCTCGCTCTCTCCCAGCTGAGCTAAACTTGTCCTCTCCATCTNATTCTATGATTCTATAATCTCACTGAAAAGCTGCTGTGGCCCTTACAGAAGGCTGTAACTTCTGTTAAATTGTTGTCAGCCCCAACTGAAAGCAGGCAACTCATGCAGAAAGGTGATGTTGCACCTGTGGGCTTGCCAGCATTTTCCTTTGATATAAGCATGGTAAATGCACTTCTCTTTTTTTCTGATGCCTAGTAACTGGCAGAAACAATTGCAAGATCGTGTAACATTAACAGTTTCTTTTCCATCTCCCATTTCCAAATAAAACCAAAAATAATTGGTTATTGGCAGCAAAATGACTTCCTTGCAGTAGATAAAGCTAATGACTTTATTCAGTAAGCCACTCGAGATACTTAGTGCTGCCATTAGCTTTTTAAAGGCTGTTCTGGGTAAACAGTGTTTTAATAAATTTAAAGTAACTACATTTTGTTTCTCTGGCAGTATTCTACCCTTGAAGGAACTGCTGAGCTGTAAATTAGTGAAGCCAGTTGTAACCTATCTAGAAGCCAAGTTTTTATTGTTGCCATTGTTGCCACACTTGACACTGCTGCCCTTTCTTTTCATATGATGACCAGGTGGAGGAGCTACTAAGATACGGCTGGTGAGCGTGGCCTGAGGACAGAGCCAGAAAGAGATGATTTGTGTCTCTCATCATATATAAATCATACTGGTTACAACACGGTGAAAGCTGATGCTGCACCCCTGAGGGTAGTAAGATTTGGTATGCACTCAGGTGAGCAAGGCAGAACTCTTTACAGGACCCAGGGTGGTAAAGATTTTCTGCCAGAGGAGTAAATTTCTCTCAGCCAAATAGGTCCTAATGAGAACCACTCAACCAGCAGCACACTGGGAGAGGAGTTTGAGTCTGAATCCTCACTTTAAAAAAAAGAGATAAATTTTATGGTCACCAGGATATAAATCTCCAGCAACATTGCTGAGTTGTGGCCATTAGGATTTCCTCTAATGTATCCAGGATTCTTCAGGTTTGTCCTTTGTTGAAAGACATTTTTCTTCTCCTGAACTAACTCTGGTTATGTGGTAGCAGTGTTTAATAGGCAGTCATAGCACTGAGCTCTTCTCAGCAGCTAGGAGAACTGTACTGCTGGTTTTGCTCAGTCTGTTCCAGTTTTAACTCAGGCTCAGATCCTTCCATGAGTGTCAGTTTCATCTGAAAGGGAGGTAGGTGTTTCAGAAGCAACCACAACTGAGTATGAGCTACTGAGATCACCGCAGTGAGGCTGTTCACTATTGGAGCTGGTTTCTTCTGTCTGCTTCCCTACAATCACTTGTCTGTAATACATGAGAGAAAAAGAAAAAACACAGTTATCAGTGACATCTCCCTGGAAGACAGATAGCAGCAGTTTCATAAGGAAGTGTATTACCACAGTTTAAAAAAAAAAACAGAAGATGGTTCTTTTAACACAAAAGACACTGAATCCAGCGTGAGAGATGCTTTTGGACTTAAAACCTCTTTATCTAGCATGAGACTCATCTTTACCTGGAAATAGAGTATGACCAACAGCAAAACTGTAAGCTGTGACTGATCTGTGGTGACATTGCCCCTCAAGTAAGGACCTTCAATCTGGCCCTTAAGCTTGATTCTTTAGCTGGATTTTCAAAAAGGAAACTAGAACATTGCTATGATTTGTTCTGTACCAAGGGTGAAGAGAACTGTCATGGGCGCACTGGGGAAGAGCTTCATGTGACTCTGAGCAGGTGTCACTGGGAACAAGAAGCATGTGAAATACTTGGGAGACATTTCCTGACACTGGGGTTGGAAAAAGACACAGACCAGAGGAGGCCACGAAGATGCTCAGAGGGCTGGAGCAGCTCTGCTGTGAGGACAGGCTCAGAGAGTTGGGGCTCTGCAGCCTGGAGAAGAGAAGGCTTTGAGAAGACCTTAGAGTAGCCTTCCAGCATTTGAAGGGGGCCTGCAGGAAGGCTGGGGAGGGACTATTGACAAGGTCTTGTAATGACAGGACAAGGGGCAATGGGTTTAAACTGGCAGAGGGGAGATTGAAACTGGATGTTAGGAGGAAGTTGTTTGCAGTGAGGGTGGGGAGACACTGGCACAGGTTGCTCAGGGAGGTTGTGGCTGCTCCCTCCCTGGAGGGGTTGAAGGCCAGGTTGGAGGAGGGCTTGAGGGACCTGTACTAGTGGGAGGTGTCCCTGCCTATGGCAGGGGGTTGGAACTGGATGATCTTTGAGGTCCCTTCCAACCTTATCATTCTATGATACCTGCTCAAAGGTATGGAGCATGTTTATTTAGATGACAGAAGTCAGAACAGTTTCCTGAGAAGACATTGGAATTGGAGCTTCTGTGACTGAAGTCTTATAACAGGTTTTGACATAGTTCATAGCTAACCATTTTTACAGCCTCTGCTCCTATGAGTCTGGCAGCTCATGTGAAAAGGAGCTGGTTCTGTCAACATAAAAAGACTAAGTTCTCCTAATGATGAAGGTATGAAAGAGAGCTTTATCCCTTGAAACCAGAGGCTGGAGAATAGCAAGGTTTACCATCTGCTCTTTGAGATAAAATTCAGAAACTGCATTGGGAAGACATTGGGCTAGAGCCCCAGGAGCACTATGTATGGGAAGCTAGCTGTACTTAGCTGTCTCAGCTTCTTCCAACACAAGGAATGATCCTGTAATCTATGCAGACAAGTTATATAGGTCTCAAATAACTGGTACTGTGAGCATCCTGACCACAAGATTTAAGTACCAATGAGAAACTGGGTTATTTCTGGGCTCTTGCTGATCTTGGCTATGAATTTCAATACAGGTAAAGTGTGAAAATATGTAATTACCACTGGTGAGATAGTAGGTAGACACTGCAGCTGAGTATATTTTGAGTGAGTTTATAGAGACAAATTAGCTTGATTCCAGGAAACAGAATATAGGAAAGAAGGAGGTGAAGAAAGTGAAGAACAGGACCAGCCACCCTAAGTAATCATAGAATGGTTTACATTGGAAGGGACCTCAAGGATCATCTAGTTCCAACCCCCTGCCATAGGCAGGGACACCTCCCACTAGTACAGGTCACTCAAGGCCTCGTCCAACCTGGCCTTGAACACCTCCAGGGAGGGAGCAGCCACAACCTCCCTGGGCAACCTGTTCCAATCACCCTCGTTGGAAAGAACTTCCTCCTAACTGGAAGAAGGGGGATTTAAACTGAATGTTTAAACCCATTACTCCTTGTCCTATCATTACAGGACCTTGTAAATAGTCCCTCCCCAGCCTTCTTATAGCCCCCCTTCAGATACTGGAAGGGTACTACAAGGTCTCCTCAAAGCCTTCTTTTCTCTGAAGAGCCCCAATTCTGTTGCAGCTGCTGCAGCTCTCTGATCATTTTTGTGGCACTCCTCTGGACTCACTCCAACACTTCGGTGTCCTTCTTGTGCTGAGGACACAGAAAGGACAGAAGCATAGTCTGCTTAGTCAGAGAACTACCTCTGATCAGGCTCTTCTTACTACAATACTAAAATGGACTTTCTCTCCACAAAGACATGTACAGGTGACACAAACATATGAGACATACATATGGTGGTTAAATTGTTCAGTAATGAATCTTTAAGGTAATCTAAACCACCCACCCCCCCCAAACCTCTGAAAGCTCTCTGCCCTCACATGAGATCTAGGATATTGCTACAGATTTTTTTTTCCTTCTGTCCTAGGCACTAGAACCCCTGAGCTGTCAAATATCCAAATTAGTTCCCCAGTTCCAGGAACAAAGCAGCTGTTGCAATTGATCTAGATGGAGCAAAAAAATAAATGGAAAGAGCATGTGGACATTGTACAGGCTGTTCACTAAATCACTGGTTATCTGTCTGTCCATGAGGGGAAAACCTCACCTGCAAACTGAGGAGAAAGCTGGCTGTAGAACAACTGTTTTCAAGCCAACTCACACATCTCTGTCTCACAAATCTCAGCCNGCCAGGTTGGACAAGGCCTTGAGTAACCTGTTCTAGTGGGAGGTGTCCCTGCCTATGGGTGGAACTAGATGATCCTTGAGGTCCCTTCCAACCCTACCATTCTATGAAATGGTATCCTTAAACTATGTTACCATATGCCCCCAAAATGTTGGGTGAAAGTTGGTGGTAGTCAGGAGAAAAAAAAAAAAACCTAAACACTGAATCAGGTTTTTTATTGCAAGCTATCTGAAGCCAGCAAGGCTCATGCTGTCAAGGAGCCCAGAGTCCCTTGATACAGCCTCGGAGGCTACTGTGACAGCAAGTAATGTGGACAAACATCTCCGGCTCTCTCTGTGCCAGATTTACTTATAGATTGTTTTCTACATTACACTGTCTGGTAGGAAAATGATAGCCAGAATAGTTTGGATGTCCACAGTTGTCTCAGTCACGTCTGTCAAGAGTACACAGCCTCTAGTGAAATGCTTGGAGAACCTCTTGGAAAGGTCCAGGAAGGAACTTAACCTGCCTCAGCTTCCACTGCATGAAGTTCCAGCCTTGGCTGGAAACTATCTCCAGCCACTAACCCTTATTTTTATGTATCATTGTGTATGGTAAGAAACATAGCTGAAATAAATGTTCATACTGGCTCTTGATTACAGAAGTGTGGTAATCAACTGTCTTGGCATGCAAACAAACTTGAAATGATTGGTCCCATGCCCTAAATCTTTTTGCTTTATTTACTTCTCTTGGGATAGCATAATGGTGACAGAAGGGACTGGGACATAGATTCCTTGCTGCAGCTCTCTTGTGAGCACCAACCCCCTCCTCCTCTCCCACACTTATTCATCTCACTTGGCACCAAATTATTTCGTATTGCAGGGAAATTGTGGTGCAATCAGATCATGTATTCAGGTCCAGAAGCTCTCAGAGCCTAAGGATTATGCTGTGGCATAAGTAGATCTAGTTGTTGCATCTGCCTTTCAGAAGACACTTGACTTTTTACTGTGTGGCCATGCAAGCAAAAATCAGCAGACCATACCATGACAGATGACACCCCCTTGCCAAAATATTGTACACTTGGTGTACACAGTGGTGGAAGAAATATAATCACTGCATGTTATACAAGGCCAAAATGTGATCTTCAATGACCCCAGACAGATCCAGATGACAAGAAAGACAGCTGATATGTGGTGGTGGTGGCAACCGCTCAGGAGTCAACTGAAGCAAGTAAGTAGACTCTTACAAACTGCCAGAGTTGAAAGCATGCTTGTTCCACTGGGCAGCTGAGCAAGCTGGAAGAGTACACAGTGTCCTCCCTATATGTCCCTGGGCTTAACAGAGATGGATGAGCACAGAAACAGTGAAGGTAAAGGTTCTGCAGCCTTGACCAGTGACATGTACTTGTTGGGTGAATGTATCAGAACTATCAAGGGAAAAGTGACAGGAGACTTCAATACAGAATTAGATGATTGCCATGCCAAGGTTAATGGATGGGTTATATAACGATGAAGATGGCAAGGCAGGATGGTAAAGAGTTAACAGGAAGAACTTCTTTCAGGCACCTCACAGCTTTATTGCTGGAACTGGGAGAAGTGTAACTGGAGTAGGAGTTAAAAACAAATGGAATTCACTCAAAAAGGGCAAGTTTTTGGAGGGTTGGGGGGGGGGTAAAATCATCTCTTCAGGTCTACAGTTGTTTTCAAACATAATGCTTTAAGCCTTGAAAAACTACAAGACAGGGAATTCCAAGCAAATCTCATCCAGTACTGCTCCCCGTTAATGATTCCTGAGCTCTCCACAAAACGATACTAGACTCACCTCATCCACAACAGATCTTTTTTTAACAGGCAAAACTGAAGATGTTTTAGAGATAAATATGGATATTTTAAAGACAAGCCTTTCACTCAGTAACAGGATGCAAAGGTGAAAAATATATAGGGAGACTTCTCCTGCCATTTTTTTTAGGAACAGCAAAGTACTGAGAACATACCTCTGTTAGCCTGTAATTTTTTTTGTCCATTTGCACATGGACACAGTCTCAAGTTGTGCCAGGGGAGGTATAGGCTGGATATTAGGAGAGTGTGATTTGCCATGGGAATGGGCTGCCCAGGGAGGTGGTGGAGTCACTGTCCCTGGAGGTATTCAAGAAAGACTGGATCAGGCACTTAGTACCATGATCTAGTTGATTGGCTAGGGCTGGGTGATAGGTTGGACTGGATGATCTTGGAGGTCTCTTCCAACCTCATTGATTCTATGATTCTATGTTTCTTGTACTGTTAGCTTGCCTTCTGCTTTATTTGGGGAAGTTGCCTTTTTTTATTGTTGTTGTTACCTTTTGTAAGCAAACCAGAGTCTTTAGGATGCAAATTAATTACAATATTAGTGCTCCTTTTTACTGCCATATTATACTTGTTTCCTTCTGCTTGTTTGTGACCTAATCTTGAACCTATGCCTAATCTGTTGAGCTGAATTTTCAGTGTCCTGATCAGATTAGGAGGACCAGTGGGCAAATGCATCCTTGTTTGCATAAAACGTGTTTGCCAGAAAAACTAGCAGCAAACAAGGTAAACCAAATGTAGAAAGCTGCAAACAGAAACCTGTCCTTAGACAAAGTTCAAAATCACAGGCAGTGTTAGACCTCTCTTCCATTCAACAGGTGGGTGCTACACATCAGCAGGTGCTGCATCTCCATCAAGTAGATCCACTACAGCTATCTTCACAAGTAAAGGGTCTATAGCCTTTTAAGGAGACTTGGGAGATGCCTATCAACAGTGAAGCATTTATGCAGTCTCCCTTTCAGTCACACAGGTTTCAGGTAGAAACACCCTACTGGAACAGCTTACCTATCCCACCTATGCCACTGAAGGGTTATTTTCAGCAAGCCCAGCTGAATGACAGACAAGCTACCAGTCTGGCTGACATGAACATGGGGCTCTGGCATCTCTGTACAGCTAGGTATGCTGCATGCACTCAGAGCCTCAAGATGTTATTGTGCTTTACTGGGCTACTTGCTAGCTCAGTTCCACTGTGCCTCCCTAAAAGTGAAGAAATGTAAATTAAGGTACTCAAGTGAGAGTGACAGAATGACTCCTGTATACTTCAATCACTAATGAAAGGGCCTAAGGCTGCTTCAGGAGATCCTGACTCACAAAACGGTTTGACCATGTTGTCTGACTCTTAAGCTGACTGGTACCTGTGACTTTTCATCTGTAGTTGTCAAGTGTTTCAAGTCATTTCACAACCACATTTCCAACTGATTAATACTCTAAGTGTAATTGTAGTTTCACTGTGGGCTTACTATACTGAAGGACAGAAGTTCAGATACGGGCTATCTTTGAGAAGGAAGGTCTTGTCACACTCCTGACAGGATTTGCAAAACAACCAAACACCAACAACAATAACATAAAAGGAAAATTTGTCCAGATCTTCAGCCAATTATAAATCAATAATTTCACTGAGGTAATTTAACTTACAAGAACTTAAAAGTGTTTAGGGACTGAGTCATACACTTATTCGAGGAAAGAAAAAAGGTTGCCTAACCTTCTGCTTAACAGGCCAGAAAATGACAGAGAACAGGCCCCTCACAGTAATTTCTGGATGAATACAGATGCATGTTTTTCAGCTGTTCAGTCATCAAGTTAAAAAAAGGATTAATCACAACTCATTTAATATTGTTCCAGTGAATCATTACCCTCATATAAGATATGTGATACATCTGAGCTTGCACAACACCAGCTTCCAGCCATTGCACTTTAATATGATACTTGGCCATCTGATAGTTGTTGTGGGGCTCTTAAATGGGACAATAGTTCTTTAAAGGAGTTGGACAGTTCACATCTTTGAGCCATTGCTCCCTGAGAAACTAATCAATTAGAGCTAGTTTCTCTCACTGTAGGATGTTTCTGGAACTCAAATCAGTTCTTTCCCGATTCGTCCCAATTTCTTTAAACTCCCTTTAAAAGCTCATTCTAACATAAGTACAACATTCTTGGGATGATGTAAGCAATGGTGTACATATTGTTATCTTCCTGATCTCACTAATAAATTCTCTCTTAATTGCTTTGGGAGCTTGTGTGATGCTTGAGCATCGTAGAATCATAGAATGGTAAGGTTGGAAGGGACTTCAAAGATCAGCTAGTTCCAACCCTCTGCCATAGGCAGGGACACCTCCCACAAGTACAGGTCACTCATGGCCTCATCCAGCCTGGTCCTGAACACATCCAGGGAGGTTCTGGAGCACAGAATCACCCAGTCATGATTCCTACTTCCTTCTCCAGTGTGGTTTACAAGAGGCACTTTCCCATTCTGTGTGTAAATCAGATTCTCTTACTTCCATAGTATACAACCTGGTGTAAGTAACAATGTAGGTTGCTTGCCAACATACCAAGCACTCCAAACTGCTCTACCTGTCCTTGTGGTTTAGTTCCCCCCTCCTTCTGTCACCTACAAACCATATCAGTTAGGGATTTAATTTTATCCAGATGATTAATACCGTGAATATCCATGAGGTGACACACTCAAGTGAAATAATAACATAATAAGTATAATCTCTATATGCAAATTATAAATGTTGTAATTGCTGTATCACTTGAAGCAGGGAATGAATGTTGCATGCAGGTTACATCAGCACACTGATCTATACTTACTTTATCTCTGGTTGTACTTACTTTAGTGGAGTTGATCCAGAGCGGGACATGTACAGTAAAATGAGGAAAAGAAACGTCACAAATGCAGCAAGCCCAACCCAAAAGGCTATGACAATAGAATCTGTGAACACAACACAGTAACTCTGTCACTGGTACCATAGCAAATACAAAACATAGTAATATAATTTATCATCTAAGAATGAAGGCTGGAGAGGGACTATTGACAAGGTGTTGTTATGACAGGACAAGGGGCAATGGGTTTAAACTGGTAGAGGGGAGATTGAAATTGGATGTTAGGAGGAATTTCTTTCCAGTGAGGGTGGTGAGACACTGGCACAGGTTGCCCAGGGAGGTTGTGGCTGCTCCCTCCCTGGAGGTGTTCAAGGCCAGGTTGGACAAGGCCTCGAGTGACCTGTGCTAGTGGGAGGTGTCCCTGCCTATGGCAGGGGGTTGGAACTAGATGATCCTTGAGGTCCCTTCCAACCTTACCATTCTATGATTCTGTAATTCTATAATGGTCTGTCATGTAAATAACTGAATTCAACCCTTGAGAGACAGCAGTCTGAGTGCCAATCTGTCAAAAGTCTTACAAGCATCCTAGAAATTTATTGTAACAGTGTATGGCCAGGAATAGGAAAGTGATCTAGTGTGATGGTGACTAGCACTATGTATATTTAAAAGGGAATACTGACCATTGATGGTTTTCACACAGACCTCTTTGCAGGGGCTATGGTATCTTTCATAAAATCACAGTGCATTAAGTAGTGTGGTACTTAAGGCTGAGCTGTTACTGCTCAGTATATAACCAAATCCTGCTCTTAGGTGAAAAGGTGCAACAATCCATGATCTTTAAGATGACACTTTAGGGGTTGAATGCTAGTCTTGCAAGCATTTTTCTACCAAGTGAAACACTGGGAAAAACTTGTTGAAAAATGCCCATGACACATCAGTCCAGTGGAAAAGAATGTGAACCTTCCCTGTTCTGCTGCAGTACTTCTTTAGTCAACATAAAAGTTCAAAATGCAACCTAGTTTACCAAGACTAAGTGATTTCTTTAAGGAACAAGTAAGTGGATTCCTATCAAGGAAGTGTAGGTTGACAATTGGCTTAAAACAGCCTAAGAGCCTACCACTACTGTTAATTCAGATGAACACTCTTTTTGGTTTTAATTAATACAAGAAAAAAAAAAAAAAAACCTGATCCCTGATCTAGCTGAATAGTGCTAGAAGGACTATTAGCTGTTTGGGAGG
>WBNM01015699.1:0-14150 GCA_013399055.1 Ramphastos sulfuratus | reverse complement strand
AGGGGAGGGGGAGACTAAAAGCAAGCTCTTGGTCCAAGGATGTTTTGAAAAGCTCAACGTTTTGAAGTGTTCAAAGCCATTTGGATGGAAATGAAGCATTCAGATTTATAGAATTCCCCATCAGAGCTATTTTGGTTTCATCTTTTAAAAGTAGCTTTAATACCATTTGTGGAATTCATTGAAACAAAATCAAATTTGCTCCAGGTCTCAGGGGGAGTTTAGGCTCTTGAGGGATAAACAGAATTTTCCTGTTTTTAAAGTTCTCCATTTAGAGGTTTNCTATGATTCTGTAATTCTATAATGGTCTGTCATGTAAATAACTGAATTCAACCCTTGAGAGACAGCAGTCTGAGTGCCAATCTGTCAAAAGTCTTACAAGCATCCTAGAAATTTATTGTAACAGTGTATGGCCAGGAATAGGAAAGTGATCTAGTGTGATGGTGACTAGCACTATGTATATTTAAAAGGGAATACTGACCATTGATGGTTTTCACACAGACCTCTTTGCAGGGGCTATGGTATCTTTCATAAAATCACAGTGCATTAAGTAGTGTGGTACTTAAGGCTGAGCTGTTACTGCTCAGTATATAACCAAATCCTGCTCTTAGGTGAAAAGGTGCAACAATCCATGATCTTTAAGATGACACTTTAGGGGTTGAATGCTAGTCTTGCAAGCATTTTTCTACCAAGTGAAACACTGGGAAAAACTTGTTGAAAAATGCCCATGACACATCAGTCCAGTGGAAAAGAATGTGAACCTTCCCTGTTCTGCTGCAGTACTTCTTTAGTCAACATAAAAGTTCAAAATGCAACCTAGTTTACCAAGACTAAGTGATTTCTTTAAGGAACAAGTAAGTGGATTCCTATCAAGGAAGTGTAGGTTGACAATTGGCTTAAAACAGCCTAAGAGCCTACCACTACTGTTAATTCAGATGAACACTCTTTTTGGTTTTAATTAATACAAGAAAAAAAAAAAAAAAACCTGATCCCTGATCTAGCTGAATAGTGCTAGAAGGACTATTAGCTGTTTGGGAGGTGCTTTTTCATGAAGGAGGGAGGTGCTGCTGAGATGACTGTCTCTCTTACAGGCCAGGATGAATCTGCTCCTGCCCCAGTGTCACGTTTGGTCACTGTTTCAAAAGCGCTCCTTGCTGGGATCTGTGCAGCGTGGCGACTGTCCCAGATGAAGCCTTGAAAAGGTTAGGTGTTCCACAGGGCACATGTCAAGAAATGCCCTGGATTTATAACTGGCTATTCACTTAGACTGAGATGAAAAAGAAGGGTCATTGACTCCAGAGACAAATATTGACCAAGATAAAATAAATCTCCCACCTGGAAGGACAGAAAACACTGTGTTCTTTGAAACAGGTCCAACATGTTCGATTAGGCATTTCTTTGTGAAGAAGCTCAGAACGTGTTGTCAACAGAGCCACAGAGAGATTAGGGGGAAATTATTCCATCTCCTTTTAAAACTAAAAGTAGAACTGACCTAGCCAGAGTCTTATCAGAAAACTATTTTGGCTAGCCTACTGAAAATTAAGAATGTGGAAGGGCAGCTTATATTGTNTTGTTGTTTATTTTGTTTGTTTTTAAGTAGGATAACATATTCAAATCATCTATAAAAAGCTCTTCTAGTGCTAAATTTTACTGTCACCTTTTTTTTTGTGTGTGTGCATGTAATAGCCTATTAGCTCATAGGCTCACAATTTTATATAAAATGGAGAAAGCTGCACAATGCTATTAACAGAAAGCAAGACCATGACTTTATAGCTGGATTTAGATCGATTTTCTTTGCACAAACAGTCTGTCACAATGCTTCAGGAACTGACAACATAATGCAGGAAAGAAAGCACAGAGATTCAGGTCTCTGTTTTATATGTAATATTAATAATAATAGTCATCAGAATCACAGAATGACAGCGTGTCAAGTACTGGAAGGGACCTTGAAAGATCATCTAGTTCACCCCCCCCACCAGAGCAGGATCTTCTATACCAGATCACACACAAATGCATCTAGGCAGGCTCTGAATATCTCCAGAGAGGGAGACTCCACAACCTCCCTGGGCAGCCTGTTTTAGTGTTCTGTCACCCTCACAGTGAAAAAATTCCTCCTCATGTTTACATGAAACTTCCTATGCCTTGAATTCCACCCATTGCCCCCTGTCCTGTCACTGGGCATCACCCAGCAGAGTCTGGCTCCAGCCTCCTGGCACTCACCCTTTACATATTTATAAACATTGATGAGGTCACCTCTCAGTCTCCTCTCTCCAAGCTAAAGAGCTCCAGTTCCCTCACTCTCTCATTGTAAGACAGATGCTCCATTTCCTTAATCATCTTTGTGGCTCAGTGCTGGACTCTCTCAAGCAGTTCTATGTCCCTCTTGAACTGGGGGACCCAGAACTGGACACAGTACTCCAGATGTGGCCTCACCAAGGCAGAGTAGAGGGGGAGGAGAACCTCTCTCAACCTATTAGCCACACCCCTTTTAATACACCCCAGAATGGCACTGGCCCTCCTAGCCACAAGAGCACACAAAATCAAAACCAAACCAACCAATCAATCACAAATAAACCAAAACCAAAACAAAACCCCAAAACCAACCAACAAAAAAAAACCAAACCAAAAAAACACCAAAAAACCAAAACAAACGCCAAACAAACAAAAACAACATCAAAACAAACAAACTCCCAAAACCCCAACCAAACTCCAAGCAAAACTGAATTAGGGAACCACAATCCCAGAGGTTATAATGACTGTATGATTCATTTGGTCTGATAGGTGCATTTCTCAAAACAAATGCTCAGGTCCCATTGAAGTCAATCATCAAAGGCCCTCTGAAACATCAATACAGTGGTTATTGTGTCCCTAAAGGTATCCAACAGTTTGCCAAACTTGGAATGTATGTGACTGTCTGAGGGGAAATCATTGCATTTCATCTCCACCACAAAGGCCAAGTGCTTGCTAAACCTAGTCCACATTGTTCCAAGCACATGAAGACAAGAAAAGATAGGAAGGCTGAGGAAGGACTATTTACAAGGTCTTGTAATGATGAGGGGCAATGGGTTTAAACTGGCAGAGGGGAGATTTAGACTGGATGTTAGGAGGAAGTTCTTTGCAGTGAGGGTGGTGAGGCACTGGCACAGGTTGCCCAGGGAGGTTGTGGCTGCTCCCTCCCTGGAGGTGTTCAAGGCCAGGTTGGACGAGGCCTTGAGTGAGCTGTACTAGTGGGAGGTGTCCCTGCCTATGTCAGGGAGTTGGAACTAGATGATCCTTGAGGTCCCTTCCAACCTTACTATTCTATAATTCTATGATAAAACCTACAAAGTGTACTCACTACTTGACTAATGTACTTTTATTCAAAACAAGGGAATAACCAGCCAACTGTGCAACTGGTGTTTTCTTTATAACTCATAACTCACTGTCCTACCACTGGTATTGGAGAAGGAAGAATAGAAGTACCAAGATGACATACTTTCCATTCTTTCTAGAGTGCTGGGAAAATGTCTATCTTAATAGGAAGCAGAAAAAAAACAAACCTCAATCAAAACTCTAACCAGTTTTACTTCTGTGGCTATCAGAAAACCAACCCAACATTTTTAGTTTAAAAATTGGTAGAGCCAATGTGGGCTCTTTAGAAGACACAAATCACATGTGGAGCAGAACTGCATTTGGACAAACTGCCTAAGAATATCCTACATAAACACCCACTCCAGGGAGCTCAAATTACCTTAACACTGACCTATATTTACATAAGGTACATCCCCAAATCTACACTTTTCTTTCTTCTTTGCCTGGGAAATAAGCAGTTGAAACACATAAATTTGGTTTACTGTAGATTTGTTTCCCAAAGGTGACTTCCTTTGGTGTCCAACAAGGCATGATTGCAACCTGCAGCCTGTTTGTCATTGAAAGTCTCAACATTTTCTTCCTCCATTATGGAGCCACCAGATGTTGTTACATGCAGATATTTCATATCTGTAAGGCCTAAGTTTCTTTGTAACTAGACCAACAAGTTGAATTTACTATGGGAACAGATGAGATGCTTAAACACAAAGTATGATTGAATAAATTATCTCCTTAGAATATAAAAAGGCCCAAAGAGTGACAGACTTCTCTCTTTGATTAGGAGGACAGAAGAAATGAAAAAAAATATAAATCTGTAAGGGATTGCTTTACTCTGCTTTTTCTTTGGAAAGGAGGTTTATGAGATCATTCATACACAGACGTGTGTGACAATTTCCTCCATTAAACCGCCAATGAATTAAATTTCACAGGTGAGCATCTTTGCTCAGAAGTGTAATGTCTACAAATGTCAAGAAAACAGGAAGCTGGGTAAAGCAAAATACCCATAAATGGCCATGGAGAAAAATGCTGTGAAAGAAATCCCACCTCTATTAAGTATCAGGCAACTTAAATGTTAGAAAGATGTAACTAATGAGAAAAAAAGGGGAGAGGTTAGATTGATTTTTGCTAAGCCAGCCACATGCAGCAGACTTAAAGCTAGCTAAACTCATCAGTTTGGGATTTCCTTGGTGGAATCTGGAGGCAATTGTCTGCCCTAACTTTAAAATTAAGAGAATTAAGAAGCTGCTTAAAACCTGCCTAATCCCAGCAGCACCAATGTTGCTCTCAAAGTATTCAGATTTTATATAGAGAAAGATGTGGATATTTATATCTCCTCCTTTCAGGCATGCTGCTCTAAGTTTGGAGGAAATAAATCATAGGCTCATCAGAGAGGGCAGAAAAGCTTTCTCAGAGGCACTGTGGAATATGTCTTCTCTTATTCTTGCTCTTGTAATGTCTTCACTATCAAAAGACAGTTTCTTTAATTGTTAACTAGAGAGACAGGAAAATACTTTGAAATAATAGCACATTTCCTTACAGGCCAGATCATGATAATAACCTCAGGAAAACCAGTTTTAGTCTCTGAAACCACATCTGAACAGCTATAGTTCTCTCCAATAAAATAAATAGCAATCAATGCAGCCCATATCTTTGTCACTCAAAACAACACACAACCAAAGGTAAAGACTTGACAGAATCAAAGGGAAAATGCTGCCAAAGCCTAAGTGACTCAAACATTCTAACCCACTCCCCCTCAATCTTCAGCAATCCATCCAACAGTACTCAACTTAGTTAATCCCTCATTACACAGCTTGTCATTTTTTCTTATCAAAACCTAGGCAATGCAGTTTTATTAGGAAAAAAATAATTAAAAACTACTTACCCCTTTAAGTAACCATAAAAAGACACTGCCAACTATCTCACTGTGCAAAATCAAGTGTTAAATGGAATTAACTGTCACAGTGTGTTGTTGGTGAATGTTATTTCATACTACATACTTTGAAAATAAACTCCTAAACCCAGCAGAGTTAGCTTCCATGGCAACAAAGTCTGACAATAATGTATACAGAAATGTTTTATCTTACAGTTCAACAGCATTAAATCAAAGAAGGAAAGGTAAATTTTTTTTTTCCAGCTTGTTGTTCCTAGCTAGGAGAAACACAAACTTCTTTATTTACTAGTATTTTCAATGTTTAGCAGTTGTAATGTAAGCCTTGTGTCCCAAGATGAAAACACAACAGTTTTATGAAGAAGTCTGCTCATTCAGTCAACTTTTCTGATAGTAGCAGATAGGTAACTAACACCCCAAACTACAGATTTTTCAAGTCATTAGGTTTACACTTAGAAAATGGCTAAAACCTCCCCATCCTCCTAAATAAGTTAGTATTAGCAGTCTTACAATTTCAAATACTGCAAGGTAAATCAGAGAGTTTCAGTATTAGTAATAACTGCTATCAGTACAGTCAGCTTGGAAGACAGACACCCATCCATACAAATCACACACATCTAACTCAGCATGGTCCTTATTGCAAGAAAAACAAAAAGTCATTAAGACAAGCTATACAACATTTCCCCTGCACCTACAATACTTACATTTATTAACCTTCAACTTGCTTCCATCTACTGGAATTGGATCTATATAATCCCAGTAATATTCATATGACCAAAAATACTCAGAGGAGTTTGTTCTGTTAGCCATTTCAGTAGTGCATTTTAAACCAGCTCAGAACTCCAACCAAATACTTTTTTTTCCCACTGTACTTCAGCACCCTCAGAAAGAGATTGCATAACTGATGCCTATGTAAATCACTCTGGGGTCCTGCAGCTCAAGGACTGCCTTGGTACTAAAAAGATCTAGCAACAATGAATATTAATGTCTGACAGATGTGTAAGAACAGCCCTTAAAATGCAATCCTCGCTTCCTGGTGGCCAATTATGTTTTAAACCGAGATGGATGTCAAGGAACCTAAGAATGGGGTGGACAAGTGCCAGCTGGATCACAAACCAGCTCCCAGAAACTGACAACATCGCAGCCCTCTCTCAAGCTACCAAAACCACCTTGTCTGAAAGGCATTTCTGCATCTCTCTTGATGCAAACTAGCAGAAAAGACCTGAGAAAATTCTTCATAAATAAAGGATATATTGGACTAACTTTGGAAAAATTTGTCACTTCATCAAAGTAACTCTGAAGGCAATGGATGGAAAGAGAGGCTCCCAACCGAGAGGAAGGCAGAGCTTGGTCCGCTGCAGTTTTGTGCCTAAGCAAACACACCCAGACGTTGTTTCACACCTTGACGGAACTGAAATGAGCCATGCTAAATGTGAAACGCAACCCCTCAGCCTGCTTTTGACCGCACCTCTAAAGCTCCCAACGTAGGTTGCAGCTGGGCAGGCCAGGGCTGCTCATCAAGGCCCCGGCCCCAGGCTCGCGGAGGAAAGGCAGCCCGCCGGAGACACCGCCAGAGCACAGAGTGCGGGTGAGGAGTCGTTCAGGACTGGCAACAAGGCACGCAAACACAGCCCTAAACCTGCCAGGTCGGTTAAAGGCTACTTTCAAAACATTTCCGCCGTGCCTCCCGCCGTGACTCCATTCGACCCCGCCGCCACTCGCCGCTGAGGCGCACCAGAGCGCCCCGCGCAGCCCCACAGCCGCCGGCATGGCCGCTAACAGCCGCTAGGCGGCACCTCCACGCGCGCTGCGAAGGGGACGTGGCGCGGGGCCAGAAGCGGGTGCGCTCGCGCGTCACTGCCGCTTCCGGCGCGGGCCGTTTGAAGGCGGAACGGGTGTGCGCCGCTGGCTGCCGAGTGCCATGGCGGAGCAGAACTCGCAGCTGCAGGAGGCGGACGGCGACTGCATGCTGCTGCTGCCGCCGCCGCCGGAGGAGGAGCAGCAGCAACACCAGCACGAGGAGGAGCAGGAGCAGCAGCAGGAGGGTGAGGAGGGCGAGGAGCTGCTGCCGCCTATGGTGTTCCTCTGCACCGGCTGTAAGCAGCCGGTGGGGGACACGGAAAGCTGGGTGAGCAACGACGAGGAGATGGGCTGCATCCTGCTGAGCAGTGAGTCTTGACCCCGCCCTGCCCTTCACCTCGGTTTACTTCTTCCACCCATGCCCTTGGCCACCTCCTTGTTTCCCCCCTCTCCGCGCAGGCGCGTCCGCCATCGTCTCGGTGAACGATGACCAGTGCATCTCCACTCTGCCCGGCGAACGCGGATGGTGAGGCCTGCTCCTGCCCCCGAGGGGTGGAGGAGTCATTATCTAGGCCCTTTTCTTGCCCTCCTGAGAGAGCCAATAGGCTCTGGGGAAGGCGCTAAGGAAAAAACGGATGAAAGGCCTCTCAAGTGCTGCCTGGGCCGACGGGCAGGGGTGTCTGTTTTCCCGGGGAGGGCGGGGAGCTGGGCCTGGAAAACTTCCTTGGGGTGATTTGTGCAAAGTGCTTTTGTGTAAGTCTTGCTGAGGTCAGCTGGCCTGTGGAATCACAGGGAACACAGGCTGATAAATGAGTACTCTTAAGTATACTGTGTACAGTTCTGGAGTCCCCAGCACAGGAAGGACATGGAGGTGTTGGAGCGGGTCCAGAGGAGGCCACGAAAATGCTGAGAGGGCTGCAGCAGCTCTTCTCTGAGGACAGGCTGAGGGAGTGGGGGCTCTGCAGCCTGGAGAAGGCTTCCAGGAGACCTTATAGTAGCCTTCTAGTATCCAGTATAGTAGCCTTCCAGAAGGGTGCCTACAGGAAGGCTGGGGAGGGACTATTGACCAGGTCTTGCAGTGACAGGACAAGGGGCAATGGATTTAAACTGGTAGAGGGGAGACTGAAACTGGATGTTTGGAAGAAGTTCTTTGCAGTGAGGGTGGTGAGACACTGGCACAGGTTGCCCAGGGAGGTTGTGGCTGCTCCCTCCCTGGCGGGGTTGAAGGCCAGGTTGGAGGAGGCCTTGAGTGACCTGTACTAGTGGGAGGTGTCCCTGCCTATGGCAGGGGGTTGGAACTAAATGATCTTTGAGGTCCTTACCATTCTATGACTCTATACTGTGTAAAGCAGAAATGAGTGCTCTTTAAAAAAAAAAAAAAAAAGAGAATTTTTAATTTTTTATTTAGGATAGGGATGGGGAAAGGTCACTGTCTTTTCTCTTGAGTAAATGTTACATATCTTACTTACAGTCTGACAGAAACATTGATTTGCTCTGGCTGCTCAACAGTACTTGGCAACATCTACAGGTGCACACCAAAGCATCTTGACTACAAGAGGGATTTGTTTTGTTTCAGTATTGACTCAATTGAAAGGTAAAAGCATATTTTTTACTGGTAAGCCTGACAACTAAACTTCCTCCACTGGACATCATATTAAGGGATGCTGCTGTTAATTTTTGTGGCACGTCTGGAGGTAACTCTTTCTGTCGCTTTGTTACAGAGTGATGTTTATTACTGCTGGTAGCATCATAGTGCTGAAGTGTGAAAAGCATCATCTGTGTAATGCTAGACTAATCATAGAAAACAAAAATACCAGGGATGCCTCTTGTATGAAAAATATAGAAAATGATACTAGGTATGCCACATAGGAGAGTTCCTTGTCAATTGATCAACAGTGACTACACATCTTCAGCTTTACATTCCACAAAATAAGCCTGCAGTCATAGCTAGTATCAAATAGACCTGCCTGCAAGCTATTAGAGGCAGGCATTATCAGCAGAGAACATGACAGAGGATCTTGGGTAGAAGTTAAGGTGAAGTCTGACCAGTACCGATCAAGCCTGCTTTTTAACTTGCACATAGGTAAAAGCAAATCTTAAAAAAAAAAAAATGTTTACTTAACATTCTCACTTAACTGTCTTACAGTCAAAAACTGTTTAGAATATAAAAATGTGCTATTGTATTTGCTTTAATTAATTTGTAGCACTTGGAAGTGGTTTTAAAATATTCTTCAGTACCTTTTATCTTGAATTAATTCTCCACACCAATGTGCTTTTATCCAAGTGTTTCTCTAGTAAACAATGATAGGGTTACCTTTATTTTGTCTGGACTAGTCTTAATGTTTCTACTTTGTTAATTTCCAGCTCATTCTGTTGTGTTTATATGGATGTTCACCTTCCCACTCTGGACAGTTGTTTGTTTTGGAGTTTTTTCCCAAGGCTATAAGGTTTTTTCCCAAGGCTATAAGGTTTTTTCCCATGGCAGTAAATTCTCTGAAACACTTAAATGGTCACAAAATGGCACTTTTGGGGGCAGTAATGGTGGTAGCTCGTTCTCCCAGCTACTGATATGTTATTCCCAATGTCTGCATAATTTTTCACTGTACCCTGTGTCACCAGAATCCAGAAATTCTTGGAGTTCTAACTTCCATAAAGTGGTAATGTCTTAGTAGTTTTGCACATAAAACTTTTTGTTCCACCATGCAGTTTGTTTACAAAACTACCGAATGTGCAGATATTTTGTTGTCACTACAACTCTGCTTTTGCTTTGCTAGTGCATTAAATGTAGTCTTACTGATATAACTTACAGAACTATCTAATACAGTTAATTCTTTTTCCTTAAGAGTAAAAAGTGCACAATCTAAACTATAGTTTATCAGTTACATTCTAGGATCATCAGAAAACCAGGCTTATACTGATGAGGAACCTTTAACTCTTGAAAGTCGAGCTGTCTTGGAAGCATCGATAGAAAGGGTAAGATACAACCTTGTATCATTCATTTGTTAATTAATATCCTGAAATAGTTTCCATGAAACAGCTTATTTCATCAAGATTGCTTCTTTGGGTTTTACTGTAGTACTTCATACCAATAATATCTTGTGTTAGTGCAAAATTTTCAGTAACTTCCTTTAATTTTATGAGTAACTACCATTTTCTGTTTATCAGGCACAGAATTAGATTTCTATTTATGTCTGTCAGTAATCAGTAATTTAATTTCTAATTAATTTCTCTGGGTTTTCACTTAATTTAGGTTCTCTTCTGTCTTTCATATAGACTGACTTAATGTTTGTGCTGTAACTTTCTCTTGAAATACTACATGACATGTAAAGTTAACGGTTGCCCTTCTGAAAACTTCTGACTGCGTGTAGGGAGTGCTGGGAGCAAGGAGCACAACAAAGGCAAATGAAAGCTGATGGTTGTCTTAGAAAAGCTTGACTGTGTGGGTCCAACACTGAGGCTAGAGACTATTACAGATTCAAGGTAGTGTGGGACGGTTAGGGTTAGAGTAGCAGGAATAGAATCAAATGGGATTGATGATGCAAGATCAAATTTGAGGACTTACTGACATCTACACTTGCGCTTTGCTTTACAATATCTGTTTATAACCAAGTTATCTTTCCCTGATGCAGGCAGACACTGTATTAAATGCTCTGGAGACTAGACTGGTTGCTCTTGAGTTGAGTGTGGCCTCTCTTGGCAGTAAAACCTGAAAGAAATTACAGGAAGCTTAATTGCAGAAGAATGATGTATGTGGAACTTGTCCCTGCAGTCATCTGGAATCCGTGGGAACACTGCAAAAGCTGCTCAGAGAACTGAAAGATATTTGCTCTTGCTGTTGTAGAACAATGCTGAGGTTCCAACATAGGAGAAGGAGTTCCTTTCTTTTCTACTAAAAGGATACTCCAGAAAGATGATTTCCATTTCTGTTGACTTTATATGTTAATGTTTTGTTTAAATGTTTATCTCTGAAAGCCAGTCTCCTGACTTCCCTGCTGTTCAATATCTATTGAACTGGGTGTACATCTCCTTCCTAAACCAATTTTAAAAGATCCCTGTGCTGTCTGAAGGTACAACATTTGTTTGTTCTTGTCTCCACAGCCTTTGCTTGACTTGTGCCCAGAGGTGGGAATGGCACAGTAACTGTATGGGGTAATCTGTTTTTGGGAGTGCTTTTTACAAGCTCAAGGCTAAAATGTAAAACAAGACTTTAAAAGCATTAGATAAGTGACTTTCCACAAAGTATTGAAGGTCTTATGTTCTACACTATTGAAAATCTCATGTTCTACAGTTTCAAGGGGAGGAAAACAGACAAGACTGATAGCAGCACAGCTTTAAGCAAAGCTGAGTGTACATTTGAGCAGTGAATTCAAAATGCTAGTCAAGAAAACTTGTCATGATTTTGATGTTTTATGGCAGATATTTCAGTTATTTGTCTTTGATCTTCCATGTATTCAACCAATTGTTAGTTTCTTGTATAGTATGAGTTTTGCACATATTTTTTTTTTTTTGAAAATAAATCAAGCCTTCTTATTCCAAAGAAATAAATTTTAAAAGCTTTTTTGTTACCCAACACTACATTTTGTTACTGCAAGCTTTTAAAACTTCCTCTAAAAGCTTAGAATTAAATTCCTTGTGTTCTTTCCCATTGGTAGACACTTCTTATAAAAGCTTCCCTCTAACTTTTTACTATTTACTCCTTTGTTTTGAGGTAGTACTCAAGCTTAGTCTGTAGCAGTGGGTGTCATCCTTTCAAGTTAGGTAGCTAAATTGTTTTATTTGTATAGCTGCCAGAGGAACTGGAAAGATGAATGCTTTCAATCAAACTAATCCAGTATAATTTTTGAGGCAGTTTCTTAAGTTTGCAAATGCTTCTGCATTGCATAATATGCAATATAATATATATCCAAATATAATATGTCCAAAGTCAACCATAAACTCTGCCCTTCAATTGAAGGTTGGTTGTAGTTTTGCATTATGTACTGAATATGCTTTTGTAGAGAATGGTAACAGTTTTGGGCTAGATAGTCCTACCTTTGCAGGCATAATTTTTTCTTCACATGTATATTTTTAACACATGGTTTTCTATTAAGGATAACTATGGGAGCAGGAGACAAGCTCATAAGGATCCCTGTAGTGTGTGTAGTGTTTTGGTGTTTTGTTGTTTTTTGTTTTTTTTGTAGAGATCATAGAAGCTTAGAATGTTAGGGGTCTGAAGATCCATCTAGTCCAAACCCCTTGCCAAAGCGCAATCACCTCGGGCAGGCCACAGAGGAACGTGTCCAGGTGGATTTTCAAAGTCCTTAGTGAAGGAGACTCCACAATCTCTCTGGGTAGTCTGTTCCAGTGCTCTGTCACCCTCACAGTCAAGAAGTTTCTCCTGTTGAGGTGGAGCATCCTGTGTTCGAGCATATACCTGTGGTCCTTGCCCTATTACAGGGCACCACTGAAATGAGACCATCACCTTCATCTTGACACCCCTGTAAAGGGTTAACCTGCCTGGGTGGCGGGAGTGGTCAGAACTTGACCCCATGTCTGCTTGACCCTAGATGTAGTGTTTAGCCCACCCCAACTTCCTGTCTGGACCCCCTATATAAACAGAGGAACTTCCTGTTGCTCGCTCTCTCTTTGTAGACTGTGTGCCTGACACCATCCTCTTTCCTACTCTCCTGTCCTACCACATGGCCAGTCTCCNAGGTTGGGAATTGAGCTGCTGGAGAGCAGTGAAGGGGAGAAGGACTTTGGAGTCCTGGTGGATGGAAGGTTGGCCATGAGCCAGTAGTGTGCTCTTGTGGCCAGGAGGGCCAATGCCATTCTGTGGTGTATTAGAAGGGCTGTGGTTAGTAGGTCGAGGGAGGTTCTCCTGCCCCTCTGCTCTGCCCTGGTGAGGCCACATCTAGAGTCCAGTTCTGGGCCCCCAGCTCAAGAAGGCCAGGGAGCTGCTTGAGAGAGTCCAACACAGAGCCACAAAAATGATTAAGGAAGCTGAACATCTTCCTTATGAGGAGAGACTGAGGGAGCTGAGGCTTTTTTAGCTTGGAGAGGAGATGACTAAAGGGTGATCTCATTCATGTTTGTAAATATGTAAGGGGTGAGTGCCAGGAGGATGGAGCCAGCCTCTTCTTGGTGATGCCCAATGACAGGACAGGGGGCAATGGGTGGAAGTTGAGGCATAGGAGGTTCCATGTGAACTGAAGGAGGAATTTTTTCATTGTGAGGGTGACAGAGCACTGGAATCAGCTGCCCATGGAGGTTGTGGAGTCTCCCTGTCTGGAGATATTCAAGAAGCATCCGGATGTGTTTCAGTGTGATCTGCTCTAGATGATCCTGCTCTGGCAGGGGGGCTGGACCAGATGATCTTTTGAGGTCCCTTCCAGACTCTGACATTCTATGACTCTGTGATTCCAACAAAGTGATAGCAAAACACAAAGGCGCAAAGATAAACTTGATTGTTTTTCTTATGCTTTCCTAGCAAAAATACTGACCCAATAGCATATTGCAGGTGGGAGCTGGAGTACATTCATGCAACAGACTTAAAATAACATTTCCACACTCTCAAGGGTTGCCAGCTGCTGCTTTGCTAAGGTATGTAATTAACAGTCTAAATTTAGAATAGATTTTGTGTGGATATTTATATCTACATGGGGAAATTGATGTGTTTGGGTACATGTATTGTTCCAAGAAGCTGAAAAAAATTTGTGAAGTTCACTTAGGAGGTAGTGTCTTCTGTAGTTAACTGAATGTAGTACAATAGCTTTATTTTTTCCTATATAAATGTGTATTGTGGTACACTTGAACAATTTTTAACCAAGGAAAGCTGTATTTGTTCCCAAACCAAATACAGTAGCAAAGTTTTAGTGTGCCAGAAAGATATCCAATAGTCATGTAAAAGGTATACCTCCTATAGTGAGCAGTACCTATTCTGGGTTACAGTTCCTTCTGTTCCTAGTTTCTCTGTCTCTTCTTGTGAATGCTGGATAAATGTTAGTGTAATGCTCATTTAGAGAAGTCAGCATGCACTATGGTACACTTCCTTATACTTGTTCTTGGCACGTGCGTTATGCACTGGGAGGGGGGAAAAGCACCCCTTCTTTTAGTGAGTTCCTGTGCTGGTTTAAGG
>WBNM01015698.1:1293-19745 GCA_013399055.1 Ramphastos sulfuratus | reverse complement strand
CCTTCTCTCCTTTTCCCTCTCTCACTGGGGACAAGGGAATGTGTTTCAACATCCCTCCTTCTCCCTCTCCTGAGATGAGTGCCTCAACATCTCTCCCTCTCTGACTGGGGATGAGTGCCTCAAGATGTCCCAGTCCCTGCTGGGTTTTCACAGCCACCAGGGCTTTACCCTGGGAGCCCCATTCCGGAGGAGAGACTCAGGGCATAATCTTGCTGCTGCCGCTGCACCTTGTGCCTAACTGCTCACAGAGCTCCAGGGCAGAGGGTTAGCACCGCAAGGTCTGCAAGCTCTTCACACGAGCTGTTGCCTCTCCGAGGAGAACAGGAGCTGCCTTTGATGGAGTTGTTGCCTGTGTAATCTGGGCCAGGAGAACCAGGCTGTCAGAGAAGGAGCTTTGGGCGTGCAGAGAGGGGTGCAGGGAAGCTGCCTGGTGGCCTCCTGGGTCCATCGCTGCTTCCCAACCTGCTCATCAAGCACCGTGGCACAAAGCAAGAGGGGTGTGAGCCTATCCCTGGCCTTTCTCTGCCTTCCATGAACAGTTCTATTGATTGCCACCGGGTTATTAGCATGGGAAGGTGGTGCCCAGAGTGAATGCAAGTGACAGCAGCCAGCCAAAAAACAAAACCAAACCAAAATGGGAATTGGCTCTCTTCAGGAGAGAAGTCCCCTGACCCTGCTTGGACTCACTTTGTATTCTGGAAGGGACAAGATCTTCCCTGAGGTTTACTGCCTGCTCTGACATATAGGAAACAAACCATGAGAAACCTTCCCAGGCTGGGGGACACTCACACAGGAGAGCACCAGAGGAGTCTGTCACATCAGAAAAACATCCACCGCAAATGAACACGCCAGAAAAAAACAAGAATCAAAGCCAAGGACAAACCAAAGAGGCTTCAGTCTCCATTGCCTCTTGTCTAAATGGACACAGAATTCACTCCTGTTTCACTTCCAGGTATTTGACAAGGAAAGGTTGGACCAGATGGGCCTTGGGGTCACTTCTAACCTGGCATTCTGTGATTCTGCTACAGGGAATGCTGGGCCAAATTCTCTGCTTTCTGTTCTCACAGAAGTGGTCCAACTTCTGTCACTCAGTGATTTGAGCTCATGCCTCTGTCTTATGGACATGAAAAGCAGCATAAAGCCTGATCTGCAGCAAGCCAAGTCCAGACTGAGAAGGGTGATCACAAGACACAGCAGACCTTGGTATAGCTTCTAGAAGGGATTCCAGAAGAGGAAGCAAGAAGCTGCTGGAGTGACAGGTGGCACTGGGGCAATATGCCCATGGGATTTCTTTTGATGTGTGTTTTCCCCCTCTGACACCTGCTAACAACTCAGACTTGTTTGCAGTTGTCCCAGCATCCAGTTTCATCTTTCATGCTCAGAGCTGAGTAAAGCTGCTCTGGTACAAAGCAGTCAAGATCCTCCAGAAGCATCAAGAAAAATCAGAGAATCACAGAGCTGATTACACAGGGAAATGTTTTAGGGGAGGAGCTGTGTACCCAGACCCAGAGTTCATAGAATCATAGAATTGTTTGAGTTGGAAAAGCCCTTCAAAAATCACCAAGCCCAGCCACAAATCTAACACCACCAAGTCTGCTGCTAAAGCATGCCCCTCAGCACCATGTCTGCCCACCTTTCAAACCCCTCCAGCACTTCCCCAGGCAGACTGTCCCAGGGCCTGGCAACCTTCTAAGCCAAGAAACTTTTCTTAGTGTCCAGCCTAATCCTCCCTTGGTGCAGCTTTTGATGTTTCCAGCTCAGCAGAGGCAGAAGGTGCCAGGGTCCTTGGGAGACATTTCTGACAAACTCAGAGCACCTGAGGGAATGAAGCATCTCTTCCCAGGAGAGCCTGAGGGAGCTGGGGCACTTTAGCTTGGAGAAGAGGAGCCTGAGGGGTGGCCTCATGAATGTTTATCAATGTGTAAAGAGTGAATGCCAAGAGGCTGGAGCCAGGCTCTGCTGGGTGGTGCCCAATAACAGCAGAAGGGGCAGTGGGTGGAAGCTGAGGCATAGAAAGTTCCATGGAAACATGAGGAGGAATTTTTTTCACTGTGAGGGTGACAGAAGACTGGAACAGGCTGCCCAGGGAGGCTGTGGAGTCTCCCTCTCTGGAGGTATTCAAGACCTGCCTGGATGTGTTCCTGTGTGATCTGCTCTGGCAGGGGGCTTGGACTGGATGATTTTTCGAGGTGCCTTCCAGCCCCTGACAGGCTGTGATTCTGTGGCACCAATGCCCCAGCTCCCTCTTTTTGTATCCCTCCCTCAGGCCAGCACAAAGCAGCTCGGTGGGACAGCAATTAGTGGCAGGGGGCTGCCCGGGGTGGTGTCTGCCTGCCTCTGTGTGTGCCTGCGTGTGGCTGGTGGGTGGCCCCGCTCGACATTTTGGTGGATGTTTCATTCCCACCCCTTTTACTACGACCCTGGTCAGGCCACTTTTATGCCAGTGACAGCTTCATGAAGCACAAAACATGGAGCGATACATGGCATGAAATTGGCAACAAAGCCGAGCAAAAGCAGGAACAATCCTCTGGCAGGATGTGATCACAATGTGGCTGATTGGATCTGGAAGCAGATGCCAGCAGCGGGTATTGTCCCGCTGACTGAAAAGACATGACCCCCGAGGTACAGAAGACAAGGAGGCCCTCCTCATGAACCACAGGGGGAGGGGAGGAGAGGTGAAACCAATGAATAAATCAGGCGATGGAAACGGGGGAGAAAAGAAAAATGCTAAAGAGGACTTTTATGGGGGGGCGGCTCAGTATGCGGGAGCGGCGCCTCCCCAGCTCGCTCAGCGCTTGCTCAGACAAAGGCTTTTTAACAGATGGGAG
This sequence comes from Ramphastos sulfuratus, assembly GCA_013399055.1. Taxonomy (NCBI): domain Eukaryota; kingdom Metazoa; phylum Chordata; class Aves; order Piciformes; family Ramphastidae; genus Ramphastos; species Ramphastos sulfuratus. The sequence goes on along the minus strand of WBNM01015698.1, from coordinate 16,917 downwards.
CCCTGCTGCAAGGGGCCAAAGTTTCCTGCAGTGGAGAGTCCCTGTTTGTTTAGTCTGCTGCCCGGAAAGGTGGCTGCAGCAAGGCAGTCTGGCAGGGTCGGCATCTCGGAGTGGCTGAAGGCAGGCAAGGCACCGTGTCCAGCAGGACTGCTTCCGTGGGTGCTGGAATGGTCACAGGATCACAAGATGTTAGGGGTTGGAAGGGACCTCCACAGACCATCTATGAATGATCATCTACGGAGGTCCCTTCCAACCCCTAACATCTTGTGATCCTGTGAACACCCCTCCCAGAGCAGGACCACAGAATGTAGCACAGGAACACATCCAGACAGGGCTGGAAAGGCTTCAGTGAAGAAGACTCTACAGTCTCTCTGGGCAGCCTGTGCCAGGGCTCTGGGACCCTTACAGGCAAGAAGTTCTTCCTCATAGAATCATAGAATGGTAAGGTTGGAAGGGACCTCAAGGATCATCCAGTTCCAATCCTCTGCCATAGGCAGGGACACCTCCCACTAGCACAGGTCACTCAAGGCCTCGTCCAACCTGGCCTTGAACACCTCCAGGGAGGGAGCAGCCACAACCTCCCTGGGCAACCTGTGCCAGTGTCTCACCACCCTCACTGGAAAGAACTTCTCATGTTGAGGTGGAAATTCCTGTGCTGTAGTTTAGACCCACTGCCCCTTGTCCTATCCCAGGGCACAACTGGAGGTCCCCTCCTTCTTGACCCTCAGCCCTCAGATATTTAAAGACATTAATTAGATCCCCTCTGAATCTTCTCTTCAGACCAAAAAGTCTTGTTAGACTTGGTTGTGAAGCCCACAGCAAGGAGAGGGAAAAAAAACAAACAAAAAAAAGACCTCTTTTCTCTTTTCCTTCTAAGGGCAACCAGACCCTAGGAGTAAATCCTGCCAGTAAGGCTGCTCCATGCCACCAGGACTGACAGGGCACAAAACACTGCAGCTTGCAGTGTCCCAACTGTGCTCCTGCACACATCCATCCTTGCCCTCCCTTCCTACAGCACATTTGGAAATTCAGCTCTTCACGCTGTGGTTTTCCCAAATGGGCTTCTTCATCTCTCTGGGCATTTCCTAGAGGTCACTGAAACTGGACTGGCACAGCTCCCAAAGCCTGCCCCAGGCAGCTCTCCTCTGCAGTAACACTGCCATGCTCCTCAGTGACACCCAGTTGTAAGGGCTGCTGGGGATGATGCTCCCTCAGCCACATCGCACAGGCACCAAACACTGTGTACAGGATCAGGACACCCCAGTGAGTGGAATCACAGATTCCTAGAATGGTCAAGGTTGGAAGGAACCTCCAAAGCTCATCCAGTCCAACCCCCTGCACTCAGCAGGGACATCCTTCACTAGAGCAGGTTGCTCATAGACCTGTCCAGCCTCACCTTGAATATCTCCAGGGATGTGGCCCCAACTACCTTCCTGGGCAACCTGTTCCAGTGTCTCACCACCCTCATGGTGAAGAACTTCTTCCTCACGTCCAATCTGAATCTGCCCACTTCTAGTTTTGCTCCATTCCTCCCAGTTCTATCACTACCTGACACCCTAAAAACTCTCCCCAGCTTTTTTATAGCCCACTTCAGATATTGGAAGGCTACAAAAAGGTCTCCTCAAAGCTTTGTTTTCTCCTAACTGAACAATCCCAACTCTCTCAGCCTGTCCTCATAGGAGAGGAGCTGCAGTAGAGAGCAATGAAGTCTGCCCTTAGCCTCCTCTCCTCCACACTGCACACCCCCAGCTCCCTCAGCTGCTCCTCCCCAGCCCTCTTCTCCAGACCCTCCCCCACCTTTCTTGCCCTTCTCTGCACCTGCTCCAGCCCCTCTAAATGTCCTTCTTGCAGTGAGGGACCCAAAACTGAACGCAGCACTCAAGCTGTGGCCTCCCCAGTGCTGAGTCCAAAGGCACAATCCCTACCCTGCTCCTGCTGCCCACACCATTGCTGATGCAGGCCAGGCTGCTGGTGCCCTTCTTGCCCACCTGGGCACACCCTGGCTCATCTCCAACTGCTGTCACCCAGCACCCCCAGGGCTTTCTCTGCTGGGCACTTTCCAGCCACTCTGCCCCAAGCCTGCAGCATTCCTGGGGTTGTTGTGACCCAAGTTCAGGACCCAGCACTTGGTCTTGATGAACCACAGCCCATGGATCCAGCCTGACCCTGTCCCTCTGTAGGGCCTTCCTAAATTCAAGCAAATTAACTCTTGCCCAGTTTGGCGTCATGGTAAACTTCCTGAAGCCTCAAAGAGTGAACCATCGAGCACTGCTCTTGCCATCACTGAGGACATTGGGAGGCCTTGAAGAGTGAACCTTCCAGACTGCTCTTGCCATCACCAAGGACATTGGGAGGCCTTGAAGTGTGAACCTTCCAGACTGCTCTTGCCATCACTGAGGACATTGGGAGGCCTTGAAGTGTGAACCTTCCAGACTGCTCTTGCCATCACTGAGGACATTGGGAGGCCTTGAAGGGTGAACCTTCCAGCACCACTCTTGCTATCACCAAGGACGTTTGGAGGCCTTGAAGAGTGAACCTTCCAGCACCACTCCTGCCATCACTGAAGACATTTGCTCAAGCAAAGCCTGGATGGGGCACTTAGTGCCACGGTCTGGTTGATTGGCTAGGACTGGGTGCTAGGTTGGGCTGGATGATCTTGGAGGTCTCTTCCAACTTGGTTGATCCTATGATTTCTGTGGCTGCTGACTGAGCAGCCATTCCCTCCTCTGCTGCCGGGGGCCTGTCCCCACGCCCGACCTGAAATCTTCATTCCGAGCGACGCCTAAACCTCTGCTTCCGCCGGGCTCTGGCGGCGCAGATTATTAATAGCTGCGATCCCTACACCACTTGACACGGCGCTCCGGCTGTCAGCCCGCTCCCTGCCTCCGATGAGTCTTGCGGTGCCGGAGTGCCAGGCCCGGGCCTGGCCCATCCGTCACTGTCACCCAGCACCCAGTGATGAATGGCCCCACGAGCGCCGTGGCTGCCGTTCACACGCGCCCGGCTCCCCGCCCGCCCTGGCACGCCAGCTGGGGCCAGGCTAGTGCTGACCTGGAAAGACCACCCGGCCCCTCCCCAGCTTAGTTAAAAAATGAAACAGATCCCGATGCCGTCGTGTCACTAATTATGCATTTAATTCAGTTATAAGGAGCTAATGGCTCCCTGCGTGCCAGCTTTTGCTGCTAAAAGGCAATTCATTCCCGAAACGGAGAAATCTAATTACACAAAATGCTTCGTCCTAATCCTTTCAAAGAATAATCTTATTTGTAGACATTAACATCCCAGATGCTGCTGCTGTTTGTCCATTATGACAGTGTTTGTCCTGAATAATGTATAAATAGCTCTTTCTGGACAGTTGCATGTCACTAAATCAATACAATTTGCTGCCTTCTGTTACATTAAGCCAGCCTGGGCAAGCTGGAGAAAATTAACCTTTTGTTTCCCACTCAAGCAAGGCCTTTGAAATGAGAAGCAAGAAAGGGTTGGAAGGCCTATGGGAATCAGGAAGTCTCCCTCTCTCTCTCTTTCTTTTTTTTTTTTTTTTTTCTTTTTTGATAAGCCCACAAAGCATTCAGCAGATCCAGAGGGTTGGGATTATCCAGAGAGGTTGTGGATGCCCCCACCCTGGAGGTGTTCCAGGCCACGTTGGATAAAGTCTTGAGCAATCTGGGCTAGTTGAGAGGTGTCCCTGTCCATGGCAGGGGCTTGGAACTAGATGATCTTGAAGGCTGGATTAGGTGATCTCTGAGGTCTCTTCCAGCTTAAGCTGTTCTATGATTCTATTGATTTATCTTGAGAAAAAAAAAGGCAATTCCAGGCAGTGGGGAAATCTCAAATTGTCTTCTGCTTCCTTCTTTGAATGCTTTAAGTTGCATCCACCAAAGCACCTTCCTCGTGGTGAATTCTAGCTGCAGTGTTCTGTTGTCAAGGGAACAATGCTGCTGCTGCTGCTGAGGTGTTCCTTAGCAGTCCTGGTGGCTCCCACTGCTAGCAAGGTAGGAAACCTCCCCACAGACCTGCTCTCCACTCAAAAACAACTCCCTTGGAGCAGACAGAGCAGAAGGGTTTTCTCTCATGGGGGCTTGCAACTGGGCAGATGAGCTGAGAGCAAGCAGCTTCACACAGCAGTGCTGCTGAAGGCAGAGCTGCCTTTCACTGACTTCACTTATTTCAGACACTCACAGAGTTGTTTTAGTTGGAAAAGACCTCTAAATGCTCATCCATCAAGCCAAGGCCACCACAGCCATTTATGTATTGGGACATAGCTGCCTGCATCTAGAACTGTGTTCAAGTCACCAACTCCCCCCCTAGATTTAGTAGGAGAGTTCCAGATTTCCATGCCCTGTCCTGGCAGTGTCCCAAGGGAACCTCATAGCATTCCCCAGGTGTCACTCCTGTCTATGAAAGCCTCCAAGAGACTTGTTTGAAACCAGAAACTCAAGGCCTTCTGAAACTTCTCTGCCTTTGCCAGGGACCAGAGGTGCAGCTGAGCAGCGTGCAGCAGGAAGGACAGGATGTGGCTGTGAGTGAGAAGTTTCAGAGAGGCAGAGATGTGGGGCTGAGTGCCACAGTTTAGCCCCAGCCTTGGTAGAGACAGAGAATGGTTGGACTGGGTGAGCTTAAAGGCCTTTTCCAACTGAAATTATTCTGCCTTTCTATGACAGCTGCTTTGCTAAACTGAGCTTCTCTCAGCTTCCTCATCCCACCAAGACAGCTTCCCTACCTTACCAGCACAGCTTCCTTCCATCCCTCATTGCCTTGGAATCACAGAATCTCAGCCTGCACTAGGCTGAAGGGATACTCAAAGTTCATCTTGTCCAACTCTCCTGCTTTCAGCAGGGACACCTCTGACTGGAGCAGGTTGCTCAGGGCACTGCCAAGTTTGGCCTTGAATGTCTCCAGGGATGGAGCTTGCACCATCTCTCTGGGCAACCTGTTCCAATATCTCACCAATCTCATAGTAGAGAACTTCCTCCTTATCATGGAATGGTAAGGTTGGAAGGGACCTCAAGGATCATCTAGTTCCAACCCCCTGCCATAGGCAGAGACACCTCCCACTAGCACAGGTCACTCAAGGCCTCATCCAACCTGGTCTTAATGTCCAGCCTAAAGCTACCCTGCTCCAGTTTCAAACCATTGCCCCATTCCATTGTTTCCATGGATGTGGTCAGATTTACAGGGGCAGTGATTGACTTGTGACATCCCAGATTTCTTCTGGAAACACATGCAAGAGAGGCACACAGCAAGCTGGCCTCACTGAGAGCCCCACAAAGCCTATTAGTCCCCCTGTTGGCATCAACCTCTCACCCTAACCACCTGCTCTTGCTCTCACACTGTGCTGAAGCCAAGGGTTGGGAATGCAATTACTGCATTTGCTTCTCAGAGAGGGATCTGGGGGTGCTGGGTGACAGCAACTGAAGATGAGCCAGGGTGTGCCCAGGTGGGCTAGTAGGGCACCAGCAGCCTGACCTGGATCAGCAATGGTGTGGGCAGCAGGAGCAGGGCAGGGACTGTCCCCCTGGTCTCAGCACTGGGGAGGCCACAGCTTGAGTGCTGGGTTCAGTTTTGGGTCCCTCACTGCAAGAAGGACATTTAGAGGGGCTGGAGCAGGTGCAGAGAAGGGCAAGAAAGGTGGGGAAGGGTCTGGAGAAGAGGTCTGGGGAGGAGCAGCTGAGGGAGCTGGGGGTGGTTAGTGTGGAGATGAGGAGGCTGAGGGCAGAGCTCTCTGCAGCTCCCTGAGAGGAGGCTGCAGAGAGGTGGGAGTTGGGCTCTGCTCCCTAGGAACAAGTGGTAGCATGAGATGAAATGGCCTCAAGCTGCAGCAGGGGAGGTTTAGGTTGATATGAGGAAAAATTTCTTCACCAAAAGGGTCATTGGAACAGGCTGCCCAGGGATGTGGCAAAATCCCCATCCCTGGAGGTGTTTAAAAGACATCTGCATGAGGAGCTCATGGCCATGGCCTGAGAGATGTGTGCAGAGAGGTGTTAGGTTATGGCTGGACTCAGAGCTCTTAAAGCCTCTTCCAAGCAGGCCACTCTGTGCCCTGGTTCTGTGACAATGCTTTTACAGCACTCCTCCAGCCCCCTTCACTGCTCCTGTTCTGTGGCTGGGAGGACACAGGCAGGTGGTTGTGTCAGGCCAGCACTTCCCACACGGATTTATAATCTCCAACATGTCCACTGGAATGTTTTTAGGGGGATGAATTGTTCAAATCTAAGAAGTTTCTGCCGCTCTAATGGACCACTAATGGAAGAAGCTTTTAGAGAGAGCTCTGCACTGTGCTGAGCCCGGGCTGTGACCTCACCCCCAGGTAGAGCACGTAGCAGAATCTATCTTACACCATGAAATTTAGATTGCAAATCCATTAGGATCGAGCCTGGCTCTGGGTGTGTTGTGTGCTGCTGAGGCAGCTCACGCAGAGCTCAATAAGTAACAAATTGTAGCAACCTGACCTTGAGTACCAAATGGGAGCTGAGAGATTCTCCAGCCAAGAATCCAAAGTTGCTTTGCCCAAAAGCTTTATCCTGGAGATCCAGGTGCAGCTGTGACAGAAAGCAAAGCTGGCACTGGCTGCTGGCTGGGCTGGGTCTCATTTGGAGCCATAGCATCACTCTCCTTGCTGAGGGCTTCACAACCGAGTCTTCACCAGACCAAAAAGTCCTGTTAGAGAAGTCACAGAGGGGATCTAACCAATGTTTAGAAATATCTAAGGGCTGGGGGTCAAGAGGGAGGGGACAAACTCTTCTAAGTTGTGCCCTGGGAGAGGACAAGGGGCAGTAGGTCTAAACTACAGCACAGGAAGTTCCACCTCAACATGAGGAAGAACTTCTTGACTGTAAGGGTCCCAGAGCCCTGGCACAGGCTGCCCAGAGAGATTGTGGAGCCTCCCTCTCTGAAGACTTTCCAAACCTACCTGGATGTGTTCCTGCCCTGGGTGACCCTGCTCAGGCAGGGAGGTTGGACTGGATGATTTCTGGAGGTCACTTCCAACCCCTGCCATTCTATGCATAGGGCTTTGTCCCTTGGGATTTCCATCTCAACTACACATACAGCAGAACTGCCTTAGGGGTCTTCTGAGCAGCATTTCAAGGTGGCAAAGGGAAAGCAGCCTCTGGAAGGCCACCACCAGTGTGGCTCCCTGAGCAGCCTAGGCCTGCCCATGCAGGCTGGGGTGGCCAGGCAGCAGGGCTGCAGCATCCCTCCATCACTGTCAATAAGGGGAACAGGGGGGGGGACATGACACCCTGCATCATTTCAGTCACCATTTCCATGATTACATAGATCATTGCCTTCCCATTGTTTCAGGGATAGATTTAATTAACTTCCAATTAATCACAGGGGGTGATATTTAAGGCTCAGCCCTGCACCAAGCTCTGTGTCACAGACCAAAGAATATATTTGGAAGGCTCCAGTAATCAAGAGGTCATGGAAGATAGATGTTCTTCACCAAAAGAGAGGGGGAGAAGATAAATCTGTGTGTCCACTCTGCTCTGGGCTAGCTGTTTCAGGGTAATTGTTTCACAGCCAAATGAGAACTTTCCAAAAGGTCCAACCATGCACGAAGCTCAAGGAGAGGCAGGGAGGAGAGGGGGCAGGTAACAGGGTCATGCTATGGAGACTTCCTAGAGCTGTGATTCCCACCCACAGGCAGCAGGGATGGCTGCAGCTGCAGTGGTGGTGGCTCTGACAAACCTGCAGAAAGAGGTTTGCTGTGAAGCTGCCTCCATTTGGATAAGACTTTCAAAAAACCCAAACCCAACCCAGTGACAAAAGGAAAGTTTCATTACACCAAGGGTGAGGGCAGACAGAGCAAACCCTACCCTCACCTGCTGCCTTTCTGGGAGCTGGGGGTCAGGGTCACAGCTTCTCCTGGTGGCCTTTTAGAGGAGATTCACAAGATTTCCATCAGGGAAAAAAAAAATCCTTTCATCTTAAGCAGAAATAATGTAACTGAGGGTTGGAGCAGCTCTGCTGTGAGGGCAGGCTGAGGGAGCTGTAGTTGTTCAGCCTGGAGAAGACTCCAGGGGGACCTTAGAGCTGCCTTGAGTACCTGAAGGGATCCTCCAGGAAGGCTGCAGAGAGACTTTTTCCAAGAGTGTCTACTGACAGGACCAGGGGAAACAGATTTAAATTGGAGGAGAGTAAGTTTAGATTGGATCTGAGGAAGAAATTCTTCACCATGAGGGTGGCAAGACTCAGAAATGGATTTGTCCAGAGAGGTTGTGGATGCCCCTGCCTGGAGGTGTTCAAGGCCAGGTTGTATGGAGCCTTGAGCAACCTGGGTTGGTTGAGAGGTGTCTCTGCTTATGGCAGGGGACTGGGTTAGATGATCTCTCAGGTCTCCTCCAGCCTAAGCTGTTCTATGGCTCTGTGATCTTCCTGATATTTCTGGTGAGCATCCTTGGGATGTCTGTCACAGAATCACAGCACCACAGAATGGTGAGGGTGGGAAGGGACCTCTGGAGATCATGGAGTCCAGCTCCCCTGCCAAGGCAGGGTGACCTAAAGAAGGTCACACAGGAACAGGTGGATTTTGAATGTCTCCAGAGAAGGAGACTCCNCTGAGGGAGCTGTAGTTGTTCAGCCTGGAGAAGACTCCAGGGGGACCTTAGAGCTGCCTTGAGTACCTGAAGGGATCCTCCAGGAAGGCTGCAGAGAGACTTTTTCCAAGAGTGTCTACTGACAGGACCAGGGGAAACAGATTTAAATTGGAGGAGAGTAAGTTTAGATTGGATCTGAGGAAGAAATTCTTCACCATGAGGGTGGCAAGACTCAGAAATGGATTTGTCCAGAGAGGTTGTGGATGCCCCTGCCTGGAGGTGTTCAAGGCCAGGTTGTATGGAGCCTTGAGCAACCTGGGTTGGTTGAGAGGTGTCTCTGCTTATGGCAGGGGACTGGGTTAGATGATCTCTCAGGTCTCCTCCAGCCTAAGCTGTTCTATGGCTCTGTGATCTTCCTGATATTTCTGGTGAGCATCCTTGGGATGTCTGTCACAGAATCACAGCACCACAGAATGGTGAGGGTGGGAAGGGACCTCTGGAGATCATGGAGTCCAGCTCCCCTGCCAAGGCAGGGTGACCTAAAGAAGGTCACACAGGAACAGGTGGATTTTGAATGTCTCCAGAGAAGGAGACTCCACCACCTCTGAAAAAATGAGCTGGCAGGTGCACCACATCTTCTGCACATCAAACCAGGTTCTGTTTCTTTTCACTCTTCTGGCACAGTTCATGCCAGGCTTTCACCTGAGGCAGTGCCCAAAGCCTCTATTGTGACACAGACAGCTGAGAGCCCTCCAAACTGTCCTGCTGTGCAAGCCTGGGGACAGGCTCAGCAAGGCCAAGGCTTGCAGCACAGCAGCTCTGCCCTGGGAGCCAGGGAAGATGCCCAGTTCACAACTTCCCACACAGACAGCATGCTCCAAAATTCCTGCAAGCACAGTGCCAGTGCCTTCAAGTCTGATTATTGTCTGGAGAAGGGATAACAGCACTGAAATGAGAGCACAGCAAGAATCCAGAGAAGCTGAAAGGACCAGGAAGGAAGATCACAGAATCAACCAGGTTGGAAAAGACCTTCAAGATCTGGTCTTTACAGTGAGGGTGGTGAGGTACTGGCACAGGTTGCCCAGGGAGGTTGTGACTGCTCCCTCCCTGGAGGTGTTCAAGGCCAGGTTGGACAAGGCCTTGAGTGACCTGTGCTAGTGGGAGGTGTCCCTGGCTATGGCAGGGGGTTTGAACTAGATGATCCTTGAGGTCCCTTCCAACTTTACCATCCTATGATTCTATGAGTCCAACCTATCACCCAACCCCTTCTAATTAACTACCCCCTGGCACTAAGTGCCTCATCCAGCCTCCTTTTAAATGCCTGCAGGGACAGTGACTCTACCACCTCCACGGAGGTGACCTCTGCAGAGGTGACTCTACCACCTCTGCAGAATCCCAGAAGCCACCCAGTTGGAAGAGGCCTCCAAGCTCACCCAATCCAACTCTTAGACCTAATCCATACATGTGCCTCCAGTGATGATGAGTTTGCCACGTCCCTGGGCAGCCTGTCCCAGGGCTTGACAACTCTTGTAGTGAAGAGATCTTCCCTAATGTTCAAAAATTCTGGCCTGGGCAGGTCCCTGCAACAACACCTTCCTCACCACCTCCAGAGACAGCTCCACTCACAGAATCATGGAATTGTTTTGGGTTGGGAAAGCCCTCTGAGATCATCCAGTCCAACCTTCAACTCAACACCACCACGGTCCTCATCTTCACCAGGGACACATGGCCAATGCGCACAGATCTCCTCTTCACTGGGAGGAAGGCCTCTATTTAGCAGAGGGGCAATGAAAGATGGATAAATAAACACAGCTGTGCCTTCAGGAGAACATCTATAGACAATGAGAGAGTAATCATGGAATTTTTTTAGGTTGGAAAAGCCCTCCAAGATCATCCAGCCCAACCTTCAACTCAACACTCCCATGGGCCCTAAACCACTTCCCCAGCTGCTATGGCCACAGGTTTCCTAAACACTCCAGTGATGGGGACTCCACCACCTCCCTGGGCAGCCTGTGCCAATCCCTGACCGCTCTTGCAGCAAAGAAATCTTCCCTCACCTCCAACCTAAACCTTCCCTTGCACAATTCCAGGCCACTTCCTCTCCTTCTGTCACCTGAGACTAGGCAGAATAGCCCAACTCCCACCTTACTGCAGCCTCCTCTCAGGGAGCTGCAGAGAGCAATGAGCTCTGCCCTCAGCCTTCTCTTCTCCACACTGCACACCTCCAGCTCCCTCAGCTGCTCCTCCCCAGCCCTGCTCTCCAGACCCTTCCCCAGCTTTGTTGCCCTTCTCTGGACCTGCTCCAGCCCTACCTTTTAGAAAGAGCCTCGGGAGAGGAAAGTGTTTCAAACCCTCCCAACAAGCAAAGCCTCTGAACCCACCTTTTGTTTGAGGCAAGTTCAGCATCTGCAGTGCAAAGGCGAACACAAAGGGAAGGGAAGGAGAGTGTCTGTCCTTGCTGAGGAACCTTCCCCTGAGGATCTCTGCCACGCTGGCAGCCCTGGTCAGCCTGCCACTGTAACAGTAAATCCAGCTCTGTGCATGTGTGTGCATGTGTGAGTGGGATGAGAGCCAGCAGGAAACCTCCTAACAAATGCAGAGTGCAGTCCTCCTCTTTCTCTTCCTCTGGCTAATCTCTGAGTGCAAAGTAATTATCTTTCTCATGACTTTAAATCTCTCTCCCTGGTCTATTCCTGCCTGTCCAACACGACTTTACAGCTCCTTCATCTGGCACACAGCTGGCATGCCTCACGCTGGATTCCTCTCCAGAGTGATTTAAAGTTGCCTTCCATCAGTGTAAAACTAATGAGCGAGAAACATCTTGACACATGGCAACTGTGAGCAGCACACTTGGTCAGCTGCCTGCCAGAGGGACACCCTCACTGAAGGCTTTCCAACTGTTCTCCTCCAAGCACTCATGAGGCTCTGAGCCCAGGATGCTTATTTATTGGTGTCTTCACTCACCCAGGTGTCTCTCCTCAGCTGGACACCCCATACTTCTCAGCTTCCCATCTGGAAGTGCTGCTTCTCTCCCTCTGTTCCTAGAGATGCACAGGAAGGTTTGCAGAGCTTTACATCACACCAAATGCTTTCAGTGCTTACACACAAAACCCACCCAAAGCTTCTGCTGCAGCACCTAGCACAGCCAGTTTGCAGCACAGAATCACAGCATTAATCAGGTTGGAAAAGACCTTCAAGATCAAAGAGTCCAATCTATTACCTAACACCTCCTAATTAACTAAACTATGGCACAAATGCCTCACCCAGCCTCCTCTTAAACACCTCCAGGGATGGGGACTCCACCACCTCCCCAGGCAGCCCATTCCAATGCCAGTCACTCTTGCTGTGAAGAACTTCTTCCTAACATCCAGCCTGAACCCACCCTGGCACAGCTTGAAGCTGTGTCCCCTTGTTCTGTCACTGGTTGCCTGACCAACCCCACCTGGCTACAACCTCCCCTCAGGTAGCTGTAGAGAGCAATGAGGTCTGCCCTGAGCCTCCTCTTCTCCAGGCTGCACACCCCCAGCTCCCTCAGCCTCTCCTCACAGGGCTGTGCCCCAGCCCCCTCACCAGCCTTGCTGCCCTTCTCTGGACACTTTCCAGCACCTCAACATCTCTCTTGAATTGAGGGGCCCAGAACTGGACACAACTCAAGGTGTGACCTAACCAGTGCTGAGTACAGGGGCAAAAGGACTTCCCTGGTCCTTCTGGCCACACTGTTCCTGATCTAGGCCAGGATACTGGTGGCCTTTGTGGCCACCTGGGCACACTGCTGACTCATGTTCAGTCCCCTGTCACCCTTGCTGCAGCCACAGGAGCACAGCTTGTGCTGCACTGCCCCCAGCCCAGGCTCACCTCAGCTGAACTGAAAATCAGATGAAGCTATTTCAGATGGAGCAGGCAGATGTGAGAGGAGCATTTTGACCCCAGATAATTTATCTTCTTCCCCCCACACTGTGGAACAGAGAAACCTGAGCAGGAACGAAGCCTTGGGCCAGTATCTTGCTTACACAAATAACCAGGGTGAGGGTCCAGCAGTCTCTTAAAGACAGGCTCCACCTTGAACCTAATTAATTCAATCTAAATAACTGTTGGCTGTCAGGAGCTTCAAGAATCCAGCTCAGCTGCTTTATTTAATCACCTGGAGATGATTGGGTGGTTGTGTTAAAGAGCATGAACGCAGCCATGCTCTCACTGCTGGCACCAGCACTCAGGTGCTTGCATCTTGTGGCTTCAGGAGCCAAAGTTTCCATAGTCAGAGTTTAAGAAGGTGGTGGTCAGAGCGTACCCTGAACACTAAGTCATCTGCAGGGAGAGAAAACCTTCTCTTCTGGAGTTAGTCCCAGGAGCAAATATAAACTGGGTACAGAGTGGGCTGAGAGCAGCCCTGAGGGGAAAGACTTGGGGGTGTTGGGTGCTGAGCAGCTCCCCAGGAGCCAGCAGTGCCCTCATGCAGCCCAGTGGGCAGCTATGTGCTGGGCTGCAGGCAGAAGAGTGTGGGCAGCAGGGCAAGAGAGGGGATTCTGCTCCTTGGCTCTGCTCTACTGAGACCTCTCCTCCAATCCTCCTCCATTTCTGGTATTGCCAGCATAAGGACACAGAGCTGCTGGAGTGAGGCTAAAAGAGACCACAAAGATGATCCAGGGGCTGGAGTAGCTCTGCTGTGAGGACAGGCTGAGGGAGCTGGGGGTGTTCAACCTGAAGAAGACTCCAGGGGGACCTTCCAGTACCCAAAGAGATCCTCCAGGAAGGTTGCAGAGAGACTTTTCCCAAGAGTGTCCACAGACAGGACAAGGAGAAATGGATTTAAATTGGAGGAGAATAGGTTTAGACTGGATCTGAGGAAGAAATTCTTCACTGTGAGGGTGGCAAGAATCAGGAATGGATTTATCCAGAGAGGCTGTGGATGCCCCTGCCTGGAGGTGTTCAAAGCCAGGTTGTATGGAGCCTTGAGTAACCTGGGCTAGTTGAGAGGTGTCTCTGCATCAGGACCGTATCTGTGTGTCCAGAGAAGGGCCACAAGGATGAGCAGAGGGCTGCAGCTTCTCTGCTATGAGGACAGGCTGAGAGAGTTGGAGGTTGTTTAGTCTGGAGAAGAGAAGGCTTCAAGAAGACCTTATTGTGGTCTTCCAGTATCTGAAGCGGGCTACAAGAAAGCTGGGGAGGGACTTCTTAGAGTGTCAAATAGTGACAGGACTTGGATGAATAGATCCAAGCTAGAGGAGAGCAGATTTGGAGTAGATGTTAGGAAGAAGTTCTTCACTATGAGGGTGGTGAGAAACTGGCACAGGTTGCCCAGGGAGGTGGTGGAAGCCTCATCCCTGGAGGTGTTGAAGTCCAGGCTGGATGTGGCTCTGGGCAACCTGATCCAGTGTGAGGTATCCCTGCCCATGGCAGAGGGGATGGAACTGGATGGTCCTTGAGGTCCCTTCCAACCCTGACAATTCTGTGGTTCTATGATTCTGATTCTCTGGCCAAGCACCCTTAGCAAACAACAAACAAGTGAAGAGGGCATCTGTTGACACCGAGTCTTGATGGATTTCAGTCCTGCAACCTCTGTGCCTCTGCCTCTGGCTGCATCAGCTCATTTGGCCTAATTAACCTGAGTTTTCCTTGCTCAACAGAAACAAACACAAAAAAAAAAAAAAAAAAAAAAAAAAAAGGACAGAGCTTGCAGATTCTGAGGAAGGTTTTTTTCCCTGCTTTGAAATACGAATGAGAAGATGCTCCAGGCCACCTGGTGCTGGCCTTAGGAAATTCCAGAGTGGATTTATTACAAATTAAAAAGGAATTTGGGAAGTGTGCATACATACTTTTTATGTATATTCAGCTCGTGGTAGTGCTTGTGTGTATATATATATTTATATATATACACTATATATATACATTCAGCTCATGGTGGTGTATGTGTGTATATATATAAATATATTCAGCTCATGGTAGTCTTTGTATGTATATATATATATATATATATAAAAATTAATTACTTCTCATGTCCTTTACTCTCTCCTTTTCAGAAAGTTTCAACAATCTTTTATCCAGAACTTTAAAAAGAACATGCTGAGAAAACTGTCATTTGTGGAGTTGTAACTGTCTTCTCTGTCTCAGGTCCACTGGATTTTGACATTCCTTGGGGGATATCAGAGCTTTGCAGGAGTGACAAACAGCAGTGCAGAAATATCAAGCAGATTCAGCAGTNGATAGTGTTTGTGTGTATATATATTTTTATATATATATATACACACACACACACATTCAGCTCATGGCAGTGTCTGTGTGTATATACATTCAGTTCATAGCAGTGCTTGAATATAGCTTGAGAGTGCAAAACCAGAGTGATGTGCATTCAGTATCTGAATGAAGCTTCCCTCTCCAGACCTTGCTACACTTCTAGTGACTAACCCCAAGGGCTGGGGTATTGGTGTTGGGATCCATGGCAGCTCAGGAGCAGCCTTCTTCTCACCATAACACTGCTGCAGCATTTGCTGTGTTCATGCAGGCAGCAGAGAAGTCAGCAGGATTTGTTTGAACAAGCCAAGATCCCTGATGGTTGCCCTCAGCTGGTTGCCATTGCAGCAGTGACTGGGTGAGATGCCAGTGTGGTGCACACTTCCTGTCACTGCCCATGGGTAAGCTGCCATTGTGCAATGTCCTGCACTGGAGAGGTGCCTGATTTGCCACCAGCCAAAGCAGCTGCAGAACTGGAAGCACCAAGCAAATGCATGTGATGCCTAAGCTGATTTAAAGGCAGGAAGCCTGAGAAACAGGAGCATGATTTGACCAAGGTCACTTGTGTGAGGTTTAACAAAGCCAAGTGCTGGGTCTTGCACTTAGTTCACAACTACCCCAGGAGCACTCCAGGCTTGGGGCAGAGTGGCTGGAAAGTGCCCAGCAGAGAAAGCCTTGAGGGTGTTTGTTGATCCCAGGCTGAAGATGAGCCAGGGTGTGCCCAGGTGGGCAAGGAGGGCACCAGCAGCCTGGCCTGGATCAGCAATGGTGTGGGCAGCAGGAGCAGGGCAGGGATTGTGCCCCTGGACTCAGTATTGGCGAGGCCACAGCTTGAGTGCTGGGTTCAGTTTTGGGC